>MU670922.1:83205-103475 GCA_026770625.1 Nicotiana glauca | reverse complement strand
GGAGGGAGGGGAGGGGAGGTTGCTTAGAAGAAACAAATATTCGAGAAGGGCAGAGTTCTCGACTGGATATTCGGAGGAAGTATTCGGAGGAAGGTTGACATTCTAAAGATGGCGAGCAAGACTCTCCGTCCTGAGCGGGATAATGCTCTGTCAATGGCCAAGGCTAAAGAGGACCAGCTTGAGGAAAGGATTGGAGAGTTGGATAAGGAGAACTTCGAGCTGCATGATCGAGTTGTTTCTCTTGAGGCCGAGAATGCCTAACTTTTTATGAGGCCCTCTACATCTAATGCCTCTGAGTATCCTAATATTCCTCGAGAGTAGTATGAGGAGTGGATCCTTGCTGAAGCCCGACTGAACGTGATTCATGATTTTAATAAGACGGGCTTTATTTATGAGATGAATATTAAGGAGGCTTGAGTCAAATCTCTAGAGGTCCAGCTTGCTTGTGAATACGATCCCTTCATGACTCAGGCTCACTTCGAGAGAGATGATGAGGGAGATGTGAACCAGCTCGTAGATAGCGCAAGGTGTGACTCTGCTAACAGTCAAGATAGGGAAGGAGAAGATGATGGAAGTTGAGGTGGCGATGACCACTAAATTTTTATATTTTTATTCGTCTCTTGTACTTTTGGTTGGTGTCTTTGAACGCCTTTGTATAAACATTCTCTATGAATATAAAAGTTATCTTTGGTTTCATATATATCTTTTATCTTTGTCCGTTCCTATTTTTGTACTTATGTTTTCTTCATTGTTATCTTCCACTCGAGTTTAGGCCTAGGGCTGGTAAGTGTTGTTCAAACAGGTCAAATTATGTCGTTGAGTTATGTCGAGGCCGAGGGCCGATGAATCGGTTCGAGTTAAATGACCACATCTTTTCGTTTAAGTCGTAGCCGAGGGATAACGAGAGTCGCTCAGTTTTCAAATGTATCTTTGATTATGTTATGGCTATGAGCTAATAAGAGTTGTTCGAACTGGTCAAACATTTAATTTATTAGTTCATGGCCTGGGGACGATAGGTGTTTTTCGAGCTTGGTAGAACATACCTTTCATTAAGTCATGTTCGAGGGCTGATAGGTGTTATTCGAGCTTGGCCGAACGTACATTTCATTAAGTTGTGGCCGGGGCTAATAGGTGTTGTCCGAGCTTGGTCGAGCGTACCTTTTATTAAGTCATGGCCGAGGGCCGATAGGTGTTTTTCTAGCTTAGTCCAACATACCTTTCATTAAGTCATACCTATGATTAAGTTATGGTCGACGGCCGATAGGTGTTATTCGAGCTGCTCAAACTTACCTTTTGGAGAGCAGTTTCGATCAGACGTGCATATTTATTATTTCAACATCATTGTTTCAAGTACATCATTTCACCCTTCGACAACTTCTGGAAAAAATTGACAAGTGTCGGATATTGGTTAGCATTCCAGTCCTACTATTATCAAGTCCCTTCATTGTTCAGCTTGGAGATTCTTGAGGAGTCGGGCTATGAAAGATAAGTCTTCTCATGAACTCCAACTTGAAGTGTCCCACTCGTCGCCTTGTTAAAAATCTTTTTGAGAAATGCCTATTGGGACAAAACTCAAATGAGGGAAAAAAGTACGACTTACGGGGCACCTCTTATTTCTAAGAAGTTTAAATACTTGAGATGGTTGATATTCCAATTGTTTGGTAGGAGCTTTCCTTCCATAGTTTTCAATTGGAATGAACCCCTATATGCTTTGCCTACAACTTTATATGGTCTGTCCCAATTGGTTCCTGATGAGTGGTGATTTTACCATTTATTTTAGTCTCTTTTCTTTAGTTTTGTATTCGTTAATTATGATATGAGATTGTTTATGGTGTGTATTACTAGATTTTTAGGTAAATGATGCCATGACTAAAGTTGAATTCAATTGAAATGGAATTGAGGAAAAAAGAGTAAAACAAATGCAAATTCCTTAGTGATTCTGCATCTGTGGAACACTGTGTGCTTTTGCAACCTCACATCTGCGAGGAAATGGTCTACATTTGTGAAAGAAGACCTAGAAGGCATAAACCACTTCAACGATTTATTTACCGCATCTGCGGTCGTACTCTTGCGCTTGATGTTCGCATTTGCGTTCACACTCCTGCACGTGGATGTCCGCTTCTGCGGAGTACCCTGTTTCCATTAAATCTCGCTTTTGCGAGCTTCTATATGCATCTGCATAACTGTACCTGCGAGGATTGTTCCTCATGAGCGATCAACAGGCTTCAGCTATGGACAGTCTTGGCATTCCACATTTTCTCCATTCCAAAACTACAAATACATGACCTAGCTTATTGGAAACACATCTTTGGCTTATTTTTCAGTCTTTAGACAAGAGAAGACAGGTTTTGGAGCTAGGGTTCTTGCACACACACTTGGATCTTGAAGATTTGAAGATTTTGGTTGAGAATTTCTTACCCATTCATATTCATTTCTTCATTTCCTTGATTTGTATTGTATATCTAAGTGTATAGTATTTATTCCTACACTTGAATTTTTTTTAAGGGAATATTCATATTTAAAGTGTGGATTAAATATCTTGTTGTGCTTATGTATTAAACGATTTTTAGTTATTTTGAAGTGAGTTATTATTTCCTTAATTATTCTTGTTCTTTAATGTTTCCAAAGGGATTAGCTAACCCTAGGACTCGCCCATTTACTTTGAATTAATTTTGGAAAAGATAATTTGGGGTTGGAAAGATTAATTAACAAGAACTTGAGGCTTTCACCCTCACTTTATAGATTCTACCTAGGGATAGGGCTGAACTACTTGTAGCCATATTCAGGTGTGCTTAATCTCTTAGTTGTTTTAGGGATAATTCAATTAGGAAGTCTTGTTAGTCGTCGGAAGAAGCTAATATAGAATTATTACACGAGGCCAATTAACATACACTTGCTCATAGTTGTAAAATCGTGAAATACATTAGATCGTTACTTGAGTGTAATTCCCCTTGTATCCAAGCTTGTAGTCATTGATCATTTTACTTGCTTTCTAGGTTAGTTTACATTTTTGTAATTAGTAATAATATTTTCTCAAAAACCATTCTATGTGTTTGGCTTAGCATAATAAGTGATAATTCTCTTACACGCCTAATCGCCTACATATTGTTCTATGTGGGATTTGACCCCGACTCATAGTTGGGTAAATTATATTGAATGCGATCGTGTCCATTTACTTTTTAGTAGTGGATTTGGACGTCATCAGTTCCCAACTTGCCTTTTCTTGGGTCCCTGTTTTCACGTAGTCCCCGATATAGAGTAGTCGGACCTTTGCCATTTTGTTGTAGTAATGATTAGCTTGTTGTTTTTGATCGACCATCCTTATGTATGCCATATCTCATTGCTCCTCGACCTAATCGAGGTCTTGTCTGTCGTTGGAGATGCCTTTTTTATGGGAGCATCTCAGTCTGGGTTCTCCGACTGGTATTATTGCCTTTGTTCTATAGATCAGAGAAAACAATGTCTCTCATGTGCTTATCTTCGGAGTTGTTCTGTGTGCCCATAATACTTCTGGGAGTATTTCCGGCCACAATCCTTTGGCATCTTCAAGTTTTTTCTTCATGATGTTTAAGATAGATTTTTTCGAGGATTCTTCTTGCCCATTGGCGGCCGGGTGATAAGGTATCCTTTTAATGTGCCACTTTTCAAAGAACTCGGTAATTTTCTCGTGAACTAGGGTCCGTTGTCACAACTCTTTATGTAGGCCTAATCGGCAGATGATGTTTTTCCATATGAAGGATATTACTTCATGCTCATGAACTTGGGAGAATGATCATGCTTCCACCCACATAGAAAAATAGTCAGTTAAAACTAAAAGGAGTTTTACATTACCTCGTCCTGGTGGAAGCGGTACCACGATGTCCATTCCCCATTTAATAAAAGGCCGCTGAGAGGTGACAGAGTGGAGGTGCTCGCCTGCTTAGTGGATTATTGGCGCGTATTTTTGACATTGCTCACATTTCTTCACAAATTCTTAGGCGTCTTTTTTCATTGTGGGCCAATAATACCCAGCCCATATGAGACACCTGACAAGTGCTCGATCACTGGAGTGACTACCACAATGACCTTCGTGGACTTCTTCATGGAGACATTAGGTTTGGTTTGGGCTTAAGAATTTTGCCAAGGGGCCACCGTTCGTTCTCTTGTATAAGTCATTGTGAATGAGAATGTACATGGCCTGCATTCTCAGTTTTTTGGCTTCCTTTTTATCATTTGAGAATGTGTCGTCCTGCAAATGTGCTCCAATACCGAGCTGAGGAAATGGACTGCACTCTTATCTCCATGAGTTATACTTTTGGTGGCGACAGCTAACTTGGTGAGGCCACCTGCTTCGATGTTCTGATTTCGTGGAATCTGGTCGAGTTGCATTTGTCGAAATTGGTTAGTAATCTGCAGATGTTGGTTTGATACTTCTGCAACCTCTTCTCTTTGATTTGTAAAGTCATAATAACTTAATTGACTACGATCTGAGAATCACAAAGAAGCTTCGATTGCTTCACCCCGTACTTGAGTGCTAGTCTCAATCCTGCAATTACGTGCTCATACTCGGCCTTGTTGTTAGTCATATATGTGCATCTTATGGATTGGCAAATTATCTCACCTGTGGGAACCTCGAGTATGAGTTCCATTCCGTACCTGCATGCATTGGACGCGCCATCGATGTGTAGGAACCAAAGGTCTTGTGTCTGAAGAGAAGCTTGAGTGGCTTCCTTTTCAGCCTCAGGCATTACTTATGCGCTAAAGTCTGTGACAAAGTCGGTGATTACTTATGAATTTATCGCTATGCGAGGCTGATAAGCAATATCATTCTCACTTAACTGGATGGCCCATTTAGCCAAACTCTCTGACAGATCGGTTTTGTGTAATATGCTTCTTAAAGGAAAAGTGACAACCACCGTGGTCGGGTGGCACTGAAAATAAGGTCAAAGCTTTCGTGAAGCTATGACCAGGGCCAAGGCTAGTTTCTCAAGGTGAGGGAACCTCGTCTCGACATCGACAAGTGTTTTACTGATATAATAAATTGGAGATTGTGTACCTTTATCTTCTCAAACCAATACCTTTCTTACCGCTACTTCCGAGACGGCGAGGTAAATAAAGAGGCGCTCCCTGGGCTCGGGCTTTAAGAGAAAATATGGTGATGAGAAGTACACCTTTAGTTCTCATAGTTCTTGTAAACACTCAAGCGTTCACTTGAGGTCGTTAACCTTTTTGAGTACGTTAAAAACTTGTGACATCTATCGGACGATCGTGAGATGAATCTAGGTAGGGCAGCAACTCAATCGGTTAGTCACTAGACTTCTTAGTGGTCAATTCTTCTGGTATCCCGTCGATAGCCTTAATTCAATTTGGGTTGACCCAATCCCTCGATGTGATACCAAGAAGCCCAAAAGATTTCTGAGGCAACACCAAATGCTCGATTCTCGGGTTTTAGTTTCATTCCGTACTTTCTTAGTATATCAAAATCTTCCTTTAGGTGGTCGATATGATCCTCTGCCTTCCCAAACTTGGCCAACATGTTGTCGATATACACCTCCATGGTTTTGCTGAGTTGATCTTTGAAAATTTTTGTAACCAACTTTTGATAGGTAGCCCCTGTGTTTTTCAACCTAAATGGCATGGCCCTATAACAATACATTCCCCTGTGGGTGATGAACGTAGTTATCTCTTGGTTTTCTTCCTCCTTGAGTATTTGGTTGTAACATGAGTAATTGTCCAAAAAAACTTAACAGCTCGTGTCTTGCCATTGCATCGATGAGTTGGTCGATGTGTGGCAACGGGAATGAATCTTTTGGGAATGCTTTGTTTAGGTCTGTGAAGTCCACGCAAATCAAACATTTCCCATTTTTCTTTTTGACCATCATTACATGGCAATCCTTTTAGGGTACTTCTCCTCCCTGATGGAGCTGTTTGCCAGTAACTTCTTTACTTCCTAGTGGACGGCTTCAATTATGGTGGGGTTGAACATTTGTTGGACCTGCCTTATCGGGGGTAGAAAGGGTCGACATTCAGTTGTGTGTGGCGATTTCTTTGGGGATTCTTGGTATATATGCATGAGTGAAGGCAAGTAATATGTGTTAATTACTAAGAATTGACTAAATTTACCTGGTTGTCAGAGTTTGGAGCCGATATAGGCCTTTTGGTTGAGGTCTTTATGATCTAATTGGACGAGGTCGAGGTCTTTTATGGTTGATTCTGCGGGTTCGACAATCTCTGGGTCCATAATGGCTTCTTTGGTTTCGAATTGTAGTGACCTCGACATTGCTGATTGCTATGCCTCTTTTTTCTTATCTTTCTTTTGTTCAGTTGTCGTGTTGTCCATTTCTATTCGGTAGCATTCCCGGGACATACTTGTTCCCTTTGTACACTAAATATTCTCCAAGGTGTTGGTAATTTGATCACTTGGTATAAGATGGGAGAGAAGGCTCTCATAAGGTGTATCCATGTTTTTCCTACGATGATGTTGTATGCGGTGTCTTGGTCCATGATATGGAATGTTGTCTCCTGGGTCACTCCACCAGTGAGGATAGGGAGCGTAATCTAGCCCAAAGTCCATTCAACTCCATTATCCGGTTAGTGTAATGCAGTGCAGTCTTATCCTTGAGTCTCATCTGTGCGAGGAATCGAGGATGGATGATGCATGCCCCACATCTGGCATCTACCATTATTCTTTTAACATCAGTATCTAGAATTTGTAAAGTAATGACTAGTGCATCATTGTGAGAGAAATTCAAACCGTCGGCATCTGACTCGTCGAAGATGATACTTTCTTCGCATTCGTTAAAACGTTCATGGGTGATCGATGTTTTGAGCTTGTGGGTGGCGATAAATTTGATCCCGTTGACAGAGGTGTTATCTCTGCCACTAATGATCATATTGATGGTACGAGCTAGCGAAGGCGGCCTTGGTGGACCTAGTCGTTCTCGACCTCTGGCTAAAGTGTTTCTGCCAAAGTCGCTGAGAAGTTCTTTAAGATTCCATTGTTACAGCAGGTTTACTACTTCTAGTCTTAGGGCGATGTAATCTTCTGTTTTGTGTCCATGTTCTTGGAGGAACTAGCATACGCGCCATATTTCCTTGTGTTTGGGTCCAACCTCATCTTTGGTGGCCATTTAACCTTTGTTCCGAGATTCTCGAGAGCATAGACCACTTTTGCAGGTGACACACAAAAACTGTGAGTAGATAATAAAGGGCATACCTCGATCATTCTTGTAAGTGACGAACCTCAGCCTGGACATGCCGAATTTATAATGAAAGGAGGGAACGGGTGTCCTGACATAGCTCTGGTGTCGTTCCCTGCCTGGCCGCGATGATGGATGGTCTCTCCTCGTATTAGCCTTATGTTCTTTGGCTCGGATTGTACCGAGGTGAGTCATCAAGTAGGTCTATTGAGGTCTCTATCGTTTGCTCTGACCTCGGCACAGTAAGTATTGTGGATTTCATCCCATATGGTTGGTGTATACTTTATTAACCGACTCACTAGTTTTCTGGTCGCCCTCGAACCCTCTCAGTTCAATCCATTCTGAAAGGTTTCCACGGCCATCCCTTTAGAAACATTTGGTAAGGCCATCCTCACCTAGTTGAATCGAGTGAGGAAGTCCCTCCGTCCCTCTCCTAGAGATTGCTTAATGGCGAAGATGTCGTTTACCCTTATTTCCACTTCCTTGGCCCCGACATGCGCCATCACAAACATGTTGTCCATCTCTTCGAACATTTTTATGGAACGAGGTTGTAACTGTGAATACCATGTCAATGCTCCTCCAGTGAAGGTTTCACAAAATATTTTCAGCAAGATGGAGGACACCTACTCTTTGGTGAGGTCGCCGCCTTTCACAGTGGTAATATAGAGAGTGACATGATCTTCGAGATCGATCGTCCCGTTGTAGATTTTGAGATATAGGGGCATCTTGAAGGTCTTTGGCATGGTATGTGCAGTCGCTTCCTCACTATACGGCTATTGCACAAATGTACTAGCATCCCTTTTTAGCAGCAACTTGAGGGCACCTGGTATTTTGTACTTGTTCCTGATGCCCTCTCATTTGTTCTTTGAGTACCTTGTTCTCGTTTTCTATTTCTTCCATTCTTTTCAGCACTGCGGCGCAGACACTGTCACCTGCATTATCAATAATCATGTGAGTGTTACCTAGGTTTGGAGGGTTTAGTTGTTCATCCTGATCATTTCTCCGTTGTGTCGTATGGGCTCTCCTGGTTTCTGTGGTCATGCTTGGAGCTTGTTTGTTGATCACACTGACTAGAGTGTTAGTTACCCATGCTTCAAGGAGCTTTTTTACATCGGGTGGTTCCCCCTCTCCCGTGGATGTAGAGACTCCTTTCCAATTTGGTTTTGTTGCGCTACAGAAAGGTGCATGCAACCTTTCTCGCCCGGGAGTGGCCGTGGGCATCGCCTCCTCACCTTGGGTGTCATAGCCTTCGTTGATGACATTTATGAGGTTGAGGGGAACATTATTTCCTTCGTTCTATTTCCTTGGTTACCTGCCATAAAGATTTTTGTGTGCACCAAGAAAAAAAATAAACTTTGTGGTTTGTTAGATTAACAAATCGCGTGAGTTATGGATCCAATGGAAAATAAAAAATGTCTAAGAGAATTCCCACAGATGGCGCCAAACTATTTGACCCAAAATATAGATCTAGGTTCATCCAATCAGATTTTATAATGAAGTAGAATTAATCTTAGCCAGTATTAATATCCAAAAGATAAATTAACTATTTTCATGGTGAGATACTGTCACGACCCAGAATTTCCACCGTCGTGACCGCGATGGCGCCTCATATTTGACTTGCTAGGCAAGCCAACGTTAGAAAAATTTATTCATTTTCAACAATTCAATTTAAATAATAAGAACTGAAATATCTGTAATAATCCAAAGTTAAAGTGCGGAAGCCATAACGGCTGAAATATTTAATACAACTCTGGACCTGATGTCACAAGTGCACGGGCTACTAGATTAGTACAAATAAAGGTTTGAATAAAAATATAAAGTTCTCTGAGAAAAAATACACAGCTAATAAAAAGGAAAGGGGACTTTAGGAGATTCGGATGCTGAGTCACTGTACCTCAAGTCTCCACAAAGCTGGCCAATCCGAGTATGCTAATAACCACTGATGGGACCCACTTCAAAATCTGCACAAGAAGTGCAGAGTGTAGTATTAGTACAACTGATCACATGTACTCTGTAAGTGCCGAGCCAAACCTCGGCGAAGTAGTGATGAGGCTAAGGCAGGTCACTCACACTATAACCTGTACGCAGTATATAATAAAGACATGAGAAAAAAAATATGGAATAAAACAAGACAGTTAACTAAAAAAATAGCTAAATCTTCAAAGAAAAATCAGTCACTATCAGAATAACCAATCCTTAGAGCTTCGTATGAAAATACCAAAAATCAACACAGCTCAAGGGAATAGAAATATAGATTGTTGTAGCGTGTAACCCGATCCCACTATATAACACAATCCTCCCTTATTCCACCATAACAATATCAACAATTATAAATAAATATATATGTTGCAGCGCGCAATCCGATCCCACTATATAACAAAATCGGTATCACAATTCACCCTTATTCACCATATCAATCCACCCTTATTTCACCTGTTGCGGCGTGCAACCCGATCCCACCGTATCATTATAAATTCACCTATTTTCTACTATATCAATCTACCCTTATTTCACCTATTGGGGTGTACAACCCGACCCCATCATATCAATATCAAATATTCAATAGGTACATCCAAATCAATAACTCAAATCATAAGAAACTCTATGATTGACGAATATGAAGTTGAATAAGAAAGGAAGCCTCATACCAAATGGAGAATTCACATATGTAATATTACACGGCAAGACAAGTCCGGTAAATAACGATTAAAAAGTGCAAGTAGTCAATTAAGGCAATAACAGCGGGTCATGAAAGCATAGAAAGACCTAACATCTTTAACAGGAGAAACAATGATTAATAGGTAGCAAATAAAGCATGGGAGGAATTTAAATCACATAAGAATTAAGGCATGGAAGGAAATAATTAAGGGAAACTGAAAAATCAGGAAAACAAGTAATTCGGCGGTGTGCAATCTTCATCTTGCATATACGCCTCAACACATGAATTTCACATAGAACGTAGACTGAGGGTTCCTAATTCACTCAAATCAAGGTTAAACTCAACACTTACCTCACTCTACAGTCAACTCAGAGCTCTACTGGGGCGTTTCCCCTAGAACTCGCCTACAAACCAGTCGTATCTAACCAAAATTAATTCAATAATGTCAAATATTTCTAAAGGAATCAATTACAATGAATAAATTTAGAATTTCCACACTTTCCCCCAAAAACTCAAAAATTGACCCAGGCCCACTTGGTCAAAACCCGAGGTTCGAACTAAAACCCATCTACTCATTCACCCCCGACCCGATTATGTAATTAGTTTCGGAATCCGACCTCAAATTGCAGTCTAAATCCCTAATTTGCAAAAAAAAAAAAACCAATTCATCTTAAATCCTTAGTCTTCTACCATGGAAGAACAAAAGATTAAGGCTACAAATTAATGGGTGATGTTAGAAATGGAAGAAAATGAGTTAAAGTGCACAAACCTATGAATTGGTATTGAGTTTTCTCTTCAAAATTGCCTCTAGGCCGAGCTATGATGGAAGGTTTATGAAAAAATGAGAGAAATCCCATTTTTTAAACATTTAAATCACTAAGCGTCAGGCCTTCTTCGCGTTCGCGAAGAGCCTGACGTGATCGCAAATCAACAACTCAATTAGTCTACGCGTTCGCGAGATATCATTCATGTTCACGAAGGCTTACTCCCACCTACCTATGTGTTCACGTATTCGCAAAGGGTAACGGTCAGTTCCCCTCCCCCAGATTTCAAGCCTACGCATTCGCAAGGAGTTGGTCGCATTCGCGAAGGATAAGGCCTCCATTGCTCCACGTTCGCGTCCGAGCTATCACGTTCGCAATGAAGGAAATACCACCCAGCCCAATTCACTTTTCGCGATCACGAGAGTACCTTCGCGATAGCGAAGAAGGAAACCAGGAACAAGTAGAAGTTAAAACAACAGATTTTTCAAAGATCAAAAAGTCCGTAGGCTATCCGAAACTCACTCGAGCCCTAAGATCTCCAAACCAACTATGCACACAAGTCTAAAAATATTATATAAACTCACTTGTGCCATCAAAACACACAAAAAATACCTAGAACTGCGAATCGGACACCAAATAAAATAAATTTTTTAATGAAACTTTAGAATTTCTAATTTAACTACCAGACGTTCGAATCACGTCAAACCAACTCCATTTGTCACCAAATTTGATAGACAAGGCATAAATATATTAATGGACCTATACCGTATTGTAGAACTAAAATATGGATCTGGTATCAACAAAATCAAACATTGGTCAAATCTTTAAACTTCAAATTTTGACAAAAAGTGATGACTCGAGCTAGGGACCTCCGAATTTGATTTTGGGCATACGCCCAACTCCCAAATCACGATACGGACCCACTAAGACCACCAAAATACGGATCCAGGTCGTTTTGCATAAAATATTGACCGAAGTCAACTCAAATGGATTTTTAAGGCATAAATTAATATTTTACCAATTTTTAACATAAAAGCCTTTTGGAAAAATACCCGTACCGCGCATGCAAATCGAGGAAGGCTTAAAGAAGCTATTGGAGGCTTCGAAACACAGAATTAAGGTTTAAAACTCTAGATGACCTATCGGATCATCACATTCTCCACCTCTAAAATAATTGTTCGTCCTCGATCGGACATAGAAAAGTACCTAGACTGGTGAAAAGGTGTGGATATCTACTCCTCGTGTCCGACTCAGACACCCAAGTAGCTGCCTCGATCGACTGACCTCTCTACTGCACTCGAACTGAAGGATAACTCTTTGATCTTAACAGTCGAACGTACTAGGCCAGAATAGCCACTGGCTCCTCCTCTTAAGTCAAATAATTATCCAACTGGAGTGAGCATATGTTACATCTCGCGTGTTCGTACGTTAAAAGTTTCGTCTTTAGTTAACTGACGTAGACTCGGGGATGAGATCATCTTGATGTTAACGTATTTACACTATTTATAACAAGCGATAAATAAATGTCATGAAGGATATAGGGTACAAGAATTAAAGAAAACGAGTTTCATTGAAAGTGGTGGGATAAAATTAAGTGTCGAGCGATACTACCCGATAATTATGGACTAGTACCATACAAGGTACCATATGAGAGTGATAATATGATATATAAAGTATATAAAAAAAGAGTATTATTTTTAGATAATTTGAGATAATTCTTAATTATACGGGTAATTGCTTAATTACCGGATAATGGATTACGGGATATTACCCAATTAACTAATAAGTAAATAAAAATTTATAAATTATCCCTCTCAAACGTGGCAAGAAGCCACAAATCAAGAAAAATGACTAAGTAGTCATATAGTCCTAGGTGGCTATCTAGGAATTTCTTGAATTTAATAAGAAAATTGGTCTTATTCCATTCATCTTGGACAAAACAGAACCAAGAACGTCCAAATCGAATACAAGAAACATACTCCACCTTTCCTAGTTCAAAGACTTCAAGGAGAAGAAGCCTATTTTCATTCTATTTGTTCAAAGAAACAGCAGCTAAAGTTCGTTCAAGAATTTCAAAAAAAAAAAAAAGCTAAATCGTTCAATAATATCAAAAAGCAGAAGCATAATTCGATTTTTAGGGTTCTAAGTTCAATCCACGAAGGTTTCCAACGGAATATTATACGGAATTTTTCCTAC
This sequence comes from Nicotiana glauca, assembly GCA_026770625.1. NCBI lineage: Eukaryota > Viridiplantae > Streptophyta > Magnoliopsida > Solanales > Solanaceae > Nicotiana > Nicotiana glauca. The sequence goes on along the minus strand of MU670922.1, from coordinate 90,678 downwards.
TTCAGGTATGTTAAGGCCACCCCTTCTTTCTTTTGGCATGGTCCAAATTATACAGAAAAAATGAACAGACGCACAATTTCCATAAATTACTCAATCTATAAAAATACTAGGGGTGTCTATATTCTTGATTCCCCATGTGAATTGTTATTATCTTTTGTTCATGGGTCTCAGAATAATACGCAGTTGAAAAAGTTTATCCGGAAGGAATATTGAGATTATTACGTATTTTTCATGTATTTTACCCATTTATACATGTTCATTAACCCATGACCAGATGGCGTTATATACACGTATATATGTAAATATATGTATATGGGATATGAAAAAAGGTTACAGTATTATATACGCACCACCACCTGATCAATTAGTATATGTTGATAATGTTGCCCACAGTGGCCGAGATAATATGATAGGATGCCCTCGGTGGCTTGAAGATATTATGTACATACCTATGCATGGCATGACATTTATATGTACGTGCATGGAATTATAAATATTTCAAAATTTACAAAGTTATTCAGATTTAAAGACGTGTTTCTTTATTCCAAGTTTCATCTATGTCTTTTACGTACTAATTTTCATGCCTTACATACTTAGTACATTTTTCGTACTGATGCCTTATTTTACGGGGCATGCGTTTCATGCCCGCAGGTGCAAGTAGGCAAGCTGACGGTCCCCCTTCTTAGGATCCCTGATTAGTGAGAGTTGGCATGTTTCACTTGATCTGGAGCTGTTTTTGATTTTGGCATGATATGTTTATATATATATATATATATGACGTGGCTCAATCCCGTCTTTGTACAGTTATATTTCTATTAGAGGTCTGTAGATAGTATGCTAGTTGAATAGTATGTGGCCTTGCCAGCTTCCAGTTTTGAGTTGTATAGTTGTTTATAGCATCCTTGTCAGCTCTTCCTATGTATGTTGCACGTATATGTATGTATGCCTTTTTGGGCAGATTTCCTTCATGTACATTATTCTCGTAATTCAACATATGTTATTTAAGTTTATATCTTAGATACATGCTTAGGGGTGTTTGACAGGTAGGAGTCGGGCACCCGTCGCAACCCATCTGTTTGGGTCGTGATAGTAGATGTCCTACACATGGGACGGATTATCGTGATACTTCCGGAGCATAAACACATGCAACACCGGATGAACTACGGATAATACAGGTGGCAATACGAGCGTGTAAGCCACCTCACCCACTCTATCAAGAATCTCAAAGGGTCTGATATACCTAGGGCTCAACTTTCCCTTCATTTTGAACTTCATCACACCCTTTATGGGTGAAATCCAGAGCGACACCCTCGCTCCGACCATAAATGCAACATCACGAACTCTACGGTCGGCATAACTCTTTTGTCTAGACTGAGCTATGCGAAGTCGATCCTGAGTAATCTTGACCTTTTCCAAGGCATCCTATACCAAGTCTGTACCCAACAACCGAGCCTCCCCCGACTCGAACTATTCAAGTGGCGAATGGCACCGCCTCCCTTATAATGCCTCATAGGGAGCCATCTGAATGCTCGACTGACAGTTGTTATTGTAGTCAAACTCTGCAAGTGGAAAGAATTAATCCCATGAACCCCCAAAATCTATAACACAAGCACGGAGCATATCCTCCAATATCTTAATAGTGCGCTCGGACTATCCGTTCGTCTAAGGATGAAACGATGTGCTCACCCAACCTGAGTGCCCAACTTACATTGTACGACCTTTCAAAAATGCTAGGTAACTACCACAAGAATGAAATGCGATGACTTAGTCAGCTTGTCTATAATAACCTATACCGCATCGAACTTCCTCTAAGTCTGTAGGAGTCTAAAAACAAAATCCATATTGATACGCTCCCACTTCCACTCAGGAATCTCTAACTTATGAAGCAAACCATCAGGTCTCTAATGCTCATACTTTACTTGCTGACAATTTAGACACCGAGCTACATATACAACTATATCCTTCTCCACCAATAATGTTGCTGCAAGTCCTGATACATCTTGGCGACACCCGAATGAATAGAATATCGAAAACTGGGGGCCTCCTCAAGAATCAACTCACTAAGCCCATCTACATTAGGCACACAAATACGACCTTGCATCCTCAAAACTCCATCATATCCAACAGTAACCTGGTTGGCACCACCATGCCACACCGTGTCTCTAAGGACAAGCAAATGAGGGTCATCATAGTGCAGCTCTGTGATGCACTCATAAAAGGAAGACCGAACGGATATGAAATCTAGATAAACACTGGGATCTGAAACATCCAACTTTGGATTCTTGCACACGCACTTAGGTCTTGAAGATTTGAAGCTTTTGGTTGACAATTTCTTACCCATTTATGTTCATTTCTTCATTTCCTTACTTTGTACTGTGTATCTAAGTGTGTAGCTTTTTTTCCAACACTTGAATCTTGTTTATGAGAATATTCATATTTAAAGTGTAGATTAAATATATTTTTATACTTATTTATTGAACGATTTTTATTTATTATGAAGTGAGTTATTGTTTCTCTGATTATTCTTGTTCTTTAATGTTTCCAAAAGGATTAGCTAATCCTAGGACTCGTCTATTTACTTCGAATCAATTTTGGGAAAGATAATTTAGGGTTAGGAAAGATTACCTAACAAGAACTTGTGGTTTTAACCCTCACTTTATGGATTCTACCTAGGGATAAGATTGAACTACTTATAGCCATATTCAGGTGTGTTTAATCTCTTAATTATTTTAGGGATAATTCAATTAGGAAGTCTTGTTAGTCTTCGGAAGAAGCTAATGAAGAATTATTACCCGAGGCTAATTAACATAAACTCACTCATATTTGTAATTGTTACTGGAGAGTAATTCCCAATGCATCCATTCTTGTAGCCATTAATCATTTTACTTGCTTTCTAGATTAGTTTATTTTCACAATTAGTTGTAAATACTTTCTCAAAAATATTCTAAGTGTTTGGCTTAGCATCATAAGTGATAATTCTCTTACACGCCTAATCACTTACATATTATTATCTATGGGATTCGACGCTGACTCATAGTTTGGTAAATTATATTGCGTGCTACCATGTCTATTTACTTTTTAGTAGTGGACGTGGACATCATTAAAATTGGCGCTGTTGTCGGGGAACAATTTGGCGTATTTAGGTTGTTTGAGAAATAAGCGTACGTGCTTTGGCCCAAACTTGTGAATATTTGTGTATTTATTTTTCTTATATTGGTTTATTTTTCTTGTTTATTTCTTGTTTATTTTCATATTTTGGAAAAATGGCATCATATAATGAAAACTGGTCAGATGGTAGTTGTTCATACTTTGATGACCCTTGTCCTTATTGTGAAGGACCATACTCTTGGCAAAATTGTTTATATTCTCCTGGGGGCAGATTGGGTGTACAATCTTAAACCCATGAGTGGAGTATTTGTGATAAATGTGGTGGTCAAAATGGCCATTGGGATAATTGTGCTTATTTGTCCTTCCCTTCCCTGAACCCTCGCTACGATGATTCTACTTTTTGTGATGATAAATATAAGGATATAGAAGTGGAAGAAAGTGCGCACGGTCGAAATGGAGAATTCAAGATCATGATAGAATGCCTACTTGAAGGAGGAAACAAAGAGCAAAATGCCTTGGAGGAGCTTTTGGAAAGTAGTCTCCAAAATGATTTGGCGCTTAAAAGGTTAAACTTACAAATTGGAGAAATGCTTGAAGCTTTAGAGGTCCAAAAAGCCTCGAAAGTGAATGATAGCCAAGAACCTTCCTTAGAGGTTGAATCAAAAAATTCTTCTTTGTCACTGGATCCAAATCAAGAAAAACTCTCAAATGCTCAAAATGAGAGGATGATGCTCATGTTGGAGGTCATTCTTGAAAATGAGGAGAAGAACAACTTGGCACTCGGGGACTTGAAACAAGTTTTGACTCAAAATGATGAGAATACCTGCACTTTGAAAGATCAAATAAAAATATTGGTTGAGGCTCACTATGCTCACCAACTTAGGAGTGTGGAAAGAGGTCTAGAAGAGTCCAACTTCGAGGAAGAATGTGAGCTTTATTTTGAGGAATCAAGAATTAAACATCCGCCAACCGAATTCTTAATTGTCGGTGATGCCAAGAAAAAATGAAATTAGAGTCAACTAAAAAATTTGAAGATGTGGTTGATATTGACTCTAGACCGGGGGAAAAAGAGAATGTCAAAATCTAGGAAGAATTACAATTTTAGGCTTTAGGTCGCATTCCAAGCATTTTTCAACTTTAGAATTGCATGGTGATATGGGAATTAAGCCATGCAAATCCATATGGAAGTGCAAAGAAGAAAAACAAAAGCCATACATTCCGCAATTTGCATATTTAAGAACTCAAAATAACACTCCTAAAAAGAAAGCCAATAAATACAAAACGAAAAAATTGAAGTTTGCCTTGATCATCTATTTACCAACCCCCATTGCTCGTGGTCACAAGATTGATTCCAAGTTAGGTGCTTATTTCATATCGTCTAAGTGCCGAGAAAAGTGATAAAGTTGATTCGCGTCATGCCACGACGTTAAATGCGCGCTTGGTAGGAGGAACCCATCATTTTCAAAATATTTAGGGGTTTTTGAAACTTCCTTTTTAAAAATAGCTTAGTATATTGTTTTTTACTAATACTTTAAGTTTTAGATTTTTTGGAGTTGATTTGTGCAGGTCGGAGTGACCGGATAGCCGAAAACCAGTAGCTGAAGAACACTGTTGGAAACTGTTGCACTTCCTGATCGCATAAGAAGCACTGCATTCGCGTAGAACAAACTTGTTTCTATCCCTATACAATTTCATAATTACAAAAATGATCCCGGTTGTTTGGTGAGTTGTTTTACGCGAACGCTGCTATTGAAATGCGATGGTGAAAGACAGGTAAGTTTCTGAACTTTAAAACACTAGAAATAAAAATAAAGCCCACCTCTTCTCAAAACACAGTAACGGCTATTCCTACTCCTCTAACCCCTAAATCCATCCCCAATGCTCCATTCTTCAATTCCATTACAAAGTTTTCACACATCACTCTCAAGGTATGGGGATATCTCTCCTATGTCTTAGATTTTTTTGTTTCTTCTGCTCCTGTGCTTAGTTTAAAATGATAAAATGGCAGAAACTCATGAGGTTTTAGGGCTTGAGTTGAAATTTTAAAGTAGAAATCTTGTGTGTTTCACATGTTTGCTTACTAGGTAAGGTTGGTTGAGTGATTGGGCTGTAACTCTTGAAATATTTGGGGCTAGATCCGTGCTTTAATTCTCAAAAATTGCTAGGAAAATTTAATGCCCATAAAGTATTTGTGTAAATTCCCAATAGAACTTTAACTGGGCGAGGAAGAAGACCTTCACGATCGCGATGCTCAATTCCACGATCGCGTAGGTCTAATTATATTCTTTGTGAAAATTGCATTCCGCGATCGCGTTGAAAGCTTTGCGATTGCATACCTTTAATTCTGAGGAAACCAAAAATGCTCTTAGTGATGCGTATTTCCATGATCGCATTGGTTTAACCTCCATGCAGCAAAATAGTAACCTTGCATATTTGAATGTTGATGCTTTTTGGTCATTCTCTTTGTCCTAAATTCATCATAATACAGTGTATTAAGTACCTTTCCAATGCTGATGCTTTTTGGTCATTCTCTTTGGCCTAAATACATCATAATATAGTGTATTAAGTACCCTTCCGAACATTTAACATGTGGTCTACTTTTGTAGGTACTTTGAGCATAAAATGGCCTCGAGAAATAATGAAATTATACAAGAGCCTACTCCTCAAGCTGTGGAAAAGGAATATTTAGATCATGCTAGATTCACAGCTGCTAAATATGAAAAAAAATTATGACAATGTAACGACCCGGCCGGTCGTTTTTGGAATTTATGCCCCGATCCCTCATTAACTGCTTTCCCTAAGTTTATTTCTGCTATTTTGGTTTGTCGGGACGTTCGGTATTAGGATTCGGAGTGTTTTGGGATACTTAGTCCCTAAATGAGAGCTTAAGAGTTGAAAATGGTCCATATTAGGAACAGTATGAAGACGACATTAGAATGGGAATTCGATGATACCGTTAGCTCCATTAAGTGATTTCAGGGCTGGGAGCATGTTCGGAATGTTATTTTGAGGTCCGTAGCTCATTTAGGATTGAAATGCCGAAGTTTGAATTTTTTTGGAGTATCCGGTCCGATAGTGAGTTTTTGATCCGAGGGTCAGATTTGAATTTTGGAAGTTTCTGTAGCCCCGTCATGTCATTTGGGATGTGTGTGCAAAGTTTCAGGTCATTCGGATGAGGTTTGGTTAGGTTTTTGATCGAAAGTGTGTTTGGTTGAAATTTGAAGTTCTTAGGCTTGAATCTTGGCTTAATTCGTGTTTACGGTGTTGTTTTAGGTGGTTTAAGGATTGGTAGAAGTTTGAATGATGTTATGGGATGTGTTCATAGGTTTGGTTGAGGTCCCGGGGCCCTCGGGTGTGTTTCGGATGCTCAACGGAGCAATTTGAGGTTGAAGATTTCTGCAGAAAATTGCAGGTTAGATTTCCTTCTACGCGTTCGCATAGAAAGCATCGCGTTCGCATAGCTTTGGCCTTCCTTCTCATCGCGTTCGCATCTCCCCTACGCATTCACGTAGAGTAATCCTGGAAGATGTCGAATTTCTTCAATGCGTTCGCGATTGGCAACCCGCGATCGCGTAGCTTCACCTGTTTCTTCACCGCGTTCGCGTCATGGATGTCGCGTTCGCGTAGGTCACTGAACCCAGGCCTTCGCGTTCGCATCTGTCCCTTCGCGATCGCGAAGGGCATTTCTGATCCCTTGAAAATTCCTTCTTCGCGAACGCGTGCTGACTTCCGCGTTCGCGATGCTTTAGACCCCTGGGCAGTATTTAATATTTCAAAAACGAGATTTTGCCATTTTTACCAAAACTCAAGGTTTGGAGCTCGGATTTGGGAGAAATTTCAAGGGTTTTCCAAAGGTAAAACTGGGTAACGATTCTCTACTCTCGTATGACTAAAACCCATTAATCTAATTGCAAATTCACCCTTTAATTCCGTGTTTTTGAACGGGCAGTGGGTAAACTTCTTAAACTTAATTATTGTGTTTTGAGAGGGCATTTGACCTCCGATTTGGGAGATTTTTATATGGTTAGACTCGTGAGAGTACGAGGGTTCTGAAAATATGAAAATTATTCAATTTCGAGACGTTGGCTGGAGGGGTATTTTGGTTATTTTACCTACTTTCGCGCCCTAGTTTAATTTTTATAGTGGAATCAGTTGTTTACTATATTATTTACGATATGTAATTGAATTGAATAGATTTGGTCCATTTGGAGTCGGATACTCGTGGCAAAGGCATCGTTCCTTAGTTGATTTTGCACTGGTTCGAGGTAAGTGGCTTGCCTAACCTTGTGTGGGGGACTTCGTCCCTTAGGATGTGATAATTGGTAATTGAATGCCTTGTACGTGAGGTGACGAGCGCGTACTTGA
>MU670922.1:40207-82840 GCA_026770625.1 Nicotiana glauca | reverse complement strand
TTGCACTTCAATTTCTGAATATTTCTCTGATGTTGGTTGCGCATTTACATTGGGACTACGGATGCGAAAATTCCGGGAGCTCCCCCTTGTTTGTTTACTTTGGGACTACGGGACGGTATCCCGGGAGATCCCCCTGCACTTTTATTTTGGGACTACAGGACGGTATCCCGGGATATTCCCCTGCACTTTTATTTTGGGACTACGGGATGGTATCCCGGGAGATCCCCCTGCACTTTTACTTTTGGACTACGGGACGGTATCCCGGGAGATCCTTGATGTTGATATGAGAATTGGACTACGGGACGGTATCCCGGGAGATTCATTGGACAGTTGAGAAAAGGGCTACAGGACGGTATCCTAGGAGACCCTCGTCGGTATTCTTGTAATTTAGCTGTGTTTACTCTATGTTTTCTGTTCTATCTTTGTAGTATTACTATTTTATTGAGCTGTCTTATTACACTGCTGCGTTCGTTGGTTCTCATCGGATTTCTACATTGTTAATATTTTTACTGCTATGTTATTTTGCCTCAGTAGGGACCTGACCTTTCCTCGTCACTACCCAACCGAGCTTAGGCTTGGCACTTACTGAGTACAGCTGTGTTGTACTCATGCCCCTCCTGCGCATGTTTTTCATGTGCAGATCCAGGGAGAAGAAGAATAAAACTGTCAAAATTGAGCCTGAGAGGAAAACTGAGACAAAAGTACAGCCAGTGCCTCCCAAACACAGGATTCTTTATGTTCCGCAAGGTCTCCAGGAGAAACCACTATTTGTCAGCGCTCTGAGGAAGTTTGAAGTGAGGAAGGGGACACAAATGTATGTGCCGAAAGGGGCCTATGTGGTGTAAGGGACAATTAAACCGCCTCGGCTGAGTGAGCCAGTGGTTATTGGACGCGTACCACATAAGCCAATGACCGACCCCTCTGCAGTGCCATGGAACTACCAGCAAACAGTGGTTACATACAAAGGCAAGGAAATTTCGGGAGAACTTTCAGGAAAAGTCTCTGTTGAAAACTATTCGAATATACAAGAGATAAACGATGCCACATGAAAGCGTTTTCCAGCCAAGAAGCAAGTGAGTGCTGAAGAAGCAGAGGCCTTCTTCCAGAAAATGAAGATGCCTGATTATGAAACAGTGGATCAATTGAGGAAGTGTCCTGAGCAAGTGTCATTGTTGTCATTGGTGACAAAATCCGCCGAACATCAGAAGATCCTTATGAAAACCTTGAATGAGGCATACGTTCCAGTTGAAACGTCAGTTGAACAACTTGAAAGAATGGCAGAAAGACTCTTCGCCGTCAATCAACTATTTTTCAATAAAAATGATTTGCCTCTAGAGGGTACGGCCCACAAAAAAGCCTTACACCTGACTGTCAAATGTGAGGGTTACTACGTCAAGCGAGTCATGGTGGATGGAGGCTCGGGGGTTGACATCTTCCCATTCTCCACGTTGCAAAGAATGGAAATCGGGACAGGAAAGATTCGTCCAAATAATGTTTGTGTGAGAGCTTTTGATGGTGTTAAGAGGGATACCTTCGGTGAAATTGATTTAATATTGACCATAGGCCCGGTGGATTTCGATGTACCTTCCAAGTGTTGGACATGGATACATCCTACAACTTCCTTCTGGGAAGGCCCTGGATCCATGCTGCAGGAGTCGTGCCCTCCACCCTCCACCAAATGGTGAAATTTGAGTACGAAGATCAGGAAATTGTGGTCCATGGAGAAGAAGAACAATCAATTTATCGAGACTCGTCTACCCCCTGTTTGGAAGCGAGGGAAGGAAGTGAACACATTGTGTACCAAGCTTTTGAAATTGTGGTGGCGAGTCCGTACGAAGAAGGAAATCTGTAAGGCCCCGGAAAATTTTGCTAGGCGATATAGGATTTTGGGGTGTTAGGTAGACTAATTGTAATATTTTTTGTGCTTTAAATATGATTCAATGAATTGGATGTGGTGAATAAATGTATGACTTATGCAATAAGTGATGTGAGGTCCAAAGGGAAGCCTAAGTGTATGCCAAATGGGAAAATTGCGTAATAGGCTAAAATTTCAAATGAATTCGCATAAGGATCCACTTTGATCGAGAATATATAAATATGTATAAGGTTTTATGTGATTATCAACCTATAATATGAAATGTCTTTGAGTCTAGTTTCCAACGCTTCAAACTGTTCGTCATTCGGACATTCCTACACAAAGTTATGACCAAATTACCAAAGCAGCGCAGATATTTACACTACCACAGCGCCCCATGCGGCGCCCGGCGCGCCGCAGCAGTGTAAATTCCAGTGTGGTCCGACATTTCATTTCCAAAAACATTTTTGCGCAGATGCTCCGTGCCCCGCGGCGCCCCACACGGCGCGCAGTACAAAAAATGAGTTTTTAGACCGAATCCCATTTCATTTAACTCGATTGGGATTTATTTTGGGCGATTTTCTGAGCACTATAGAGAGAGGTGAGAGCATTTAGAGAGAGAATGATGAGTCCTAACACTCCAATCATCCAATCTTGCATTAATCTTCAATAATCAAGGAACACAATCACAAAATGTTCATCTAAGGGGTAAGGATTCCATACCCTAGTCTTTAAATTCGAGTTTGGGGTAAAGATGGGTGATTAGGAGTATGATTCTTGGGTGAGAGAGTATTATGAATATCTTCCTAATTTGTGTTCAACTTTGCTATGTCTCAAAATAGATTGAAGTTGCTAGAATTTCTGGAATATCGTAGTAATTAAAAGAAAGCTCAAGAAATGTATGTATGGCTAAAACCCCATCTTCTTAGAAATCGAGCTCCTTTGGTGTTCATGCAAATGTTGTTAAGACTGAAATTTGATTGATGTATTGATTGTTAATTCATATGAATTAGTGTTGTAAAATATATATGTGAAAGGTGCATCAATGTGTTCAATATGCTATCCTTGGAAATTTAAGGATGTAAGAAGAATATGAACCATGTGTTGAAATGCTTAGACTTCAAGTCAAGTTTAAACATAGACTGTTATGCCAAATTGAGTGAGAAATCTTGTTATGGTTGATCCTCCTAGTTGTTTTTATGTGTACTAAATGCATTTGATTAACTATGTCTAGTTGTTGGTAATGTATAAAGATGTTTAAGATAAACTAAATGAATTTGGAAAATAGAGTGTGGCCAAGGTACCGAGAATTGGAATTATAATTGTACTTGGTGATGCCTATGGCATGAGAAAATATGAAATAGATCATGAAATGAGCCTCGACTTTGCTTTCCATAAATGACTTCAATAATAATGTGCCTTAAAGGCTTTGTACACAATTTATGCCATAAGTGGCCGTTTGAGATAATGTTTTGCCTTATGAGTACATCCAATATGATGCGGGTTGTTACATACTCCAATGTTGAAATTGTATATTGTCATGATTGTAAAAGAATTCGTTGTGCTTCAAGTTCCATCGTTAATGAAAACTCTTTGTGAATTGTTATTGTTGTTACGAAGTGATATTCTGGATGGCCTGAAGCCATGTGATTGAACTGTGAACTATTATTGTTGTGTGAAATATGATTGTCCGGTGGGATCAGGTTGCGCGCCGCAACACAAAATGATAAATTGTGGGTTGGGGTGATAAGGGTGGCCGAGGTAATAAGGATGGAAGGTGATCATTATCACTATCGAAATGAAAGTTTGTGAAATCATTGATATGACGAATTGATATATGTGAAATAAAGATTGAAATGAAATTCTGTTTGAGGTAACGTCTTGTAAGACGGCTTAGCCGATCGGGCCGTGATCGGACGCCATGATATATACACATGGTGGTAATATATTGAAAGTTGAAATTAAAAAGTGTAAATAAAATAATGGTAACGTCTCCGAGGGACGTCTTAGCCGATCGGGCCGAGATCGGACTCCGCTCAAGAAAGCGATGGTATTATGAAAGAGTTTCAGAAAGGAAAAAGGAAAGAAGAGATTGTGTTATGAAATGTGGCCTAGTGCCATGTATGATGTGATAATTGTGGCCCCAAGTGCCGATGAACTAATATATGTGAAACGAAAATGAAACTGAGATGATTCTTTTATTTGATAATGTGGTGATCATTTAAAGTGTTTGATTTGTACATGTGATTTCCTTATTATTGTATGAAACACATAGGTATATAATTTGATATGTGAGCCCTATGAAAGGGCTATGAAAAGCAGCCTAGAGGTATGGAAATTATGTGAAAGTCATATGATTCTTTGATTTGATGATGTGGTGATTGCTAAAGCTTTTGATCGACATTTATGATTTCTTTATTCTTGTTTGAGAATTATTTTTAATGACAAGGTGTTAATGATTTCTTTATTCTTGTTTGATAGTTCTTTCTAATTAGATAGTGTTTAGTTATACATACTAGTGCTATTTAATGGCACTGACGTCCCTTTTGCCGGGGGCGCTGTATCATTTTATGATACAGGTTGTTCCACAGCGAGCGGCAACGACCAGTGATAGCAGTATTCTCTTCCCAGCAGACTTGGTGAGCCCCACTTCATTTCGGGGTCATGTACCGTTGTTTATCATGTACTTTATATTTTGAGGTATAGCCGGAGCCTTGTTGCCGATATTTCCATATTACATTACTCTTCAATTATGTTTAGAGGCTCCGTAGATAGGTTGTGGTTGGTGTTTGGTATTGGGAAAGAAATTAGGAATAATGGTATTTGGCAAATATGTTTTTCTCCATATCTATAAAAAAAAAATTCACATTTTGGATACTATTGTTGAAATGGATAATGAAAAAAAAAATCGGGGTTGTTAATGAAGTGTTTATAAACTATGATTAATGGAGTTCATCTCCTCTTTATTCATGAACTAGTTTGGGTAGAATGAAACCTAACAGGCTTGCTCAGTCGGGTTTCCTCGGTTGAGCGCCGGTTGCGCTCTTCGGATTTTGGGGCATGACAAAATCCTTGCCCCCAACCTTTCCTGTTGAATGCTTCAATTATGGCGGTTAAAGAAATGATTAGATATAGTTAAGTCGGGAAAGGGCACTAGCACCGCGGAGGTGTTATACATGGGACCAAGTAGCAAGCTTTAAAACTGGAAGGTTATGCCATTCCCGATCAGGCGGGAATCCCAGTAGACCTGTCCTGCTACTTTTTCTGCATCCCGAGTTATTCCAGGGTGTAACTCGGATGTTTCCTGTAGTTTCTTGTTTTTAAATTCCCGAATGTGAACCCTGTTATCTTCAAAATTCCAAGAAATAAAATCAATATTTCATCGTTCATTTTTCTTTATTCTTTATGATTTTGCTATTTTTTCTCCTTCATTTCTTCTCTTTAGCTCTAATAATGCAGCTTTAAATAACATGACATGCTCGCAGACTTCATGCCTAGACCCCAAAACGCTATCAGATTTCGAAATCATGAATCAAGAGTCGAAATGCAAAGAAGTTAACCTTGAGGAAATAAAACAAAGAATTGGAACAATTGAAGGAAAATTGGTTCGCGGGTTGGAAAGGTCCAAACATTACAACAAAAGAGTGCGTTGTACTCAGGGCACATCCAGGAAATTGTACCAACAAAGAATGGCCCGCGCTTACAACAAGAAGGTGCATCCCAGGAATTTGGAAGTGGGGCAATTCGTGTTAAGACGCATTCTCCCTCATCAAAATTCGCTCCTAATTGGAAGGGTCCATACATCATCCGAAAAATATTGCCGAGAGGAGCACTGTATTTGGGAGATATTGGAGGAAATGATCCCGAAATAGTTGTGAATGCAGATGGAGTAAAAAGATACTATGTCTAGGCTCTCTGCGGTGTTAGTTTTTTGTGCAATTGAGATGACGAAGGCTTTTTTTCTCGCTATCCAAACACTATCAGCCCTTCGCAAACCCACTCGAGTCGGTTACTCTTCTTTGGCCATCCTCTTTGGAACCCGAAAGTATTATCAAAAAAAAATAAGAAAAAAAATATATGAAAAAACAAAAGAAAATATGATGAAAAGAAAAAGAAAAAGAAAAGAAAAGAAAAACAAAAACAAAAATAAAAATTATTTGCCTGAACTACGTTTGACTTGATTCCGAAAGGATACGTAGGCAGCCTCTCCCTGAGGTTCTGTCACACCAAAACAAATATCCCAATTCTCCAAAAGTTAAAACTGGACAGATGATATGATGGTTCGGCTATGAATCCGCCGAAACGGTTCCAAACTTGTAGTTCCTCCCAAATCCTTTTTACCCAAAGACCTTGTTCAAGTCCTTCCGATCAATTCGCAAAGGCAGGGAAATGAAAAACGTCATTGTTGGAATCCGATACAATTCAAAATTGAGAGAAATAAAATGAGAGAGTCTTGTTGGTGAAAACCTTCGGGCACCATAAGGCGATGGTGAGTGGAGAAACTGAAAATGAGAGAGTCCGCTTAGTAAAAACTCGCAAAGAGCACGATCGGGCGACGGTGAGAAGAGAAATGAGAGAGGTCGATTGGCAAAAACCCGCAAGGGCGCTATCGGCCGAAAAGAAGACATCTCACCACTAAAAGAGTCCTGACAAAGTTCCCTGTTTTTGAAACGTGGATCAATGGGTTCACAAGAAACTAGAAAGTTTGTGTAGGTCGGGCGTCCAGTCCAAGAAGCATGTCATGTCATTTAAAGCCAACATGCACCCCAGATTAGTCCTTCTTTTCCCCGAAAGGGATGCTTCTCTTTAAACTCATCTGCTCGTCTTTTGTATATTTCTTCCTTGAATCCATTTCGGTTTAACTCTGATTTCGGAATTACTACAAAGAAAAGGTGGCGGGACTGGTTTCATAGGGCTCCGCCTGGCCAAAGCCAAAGAAGATACCCAGCCTCAGCGGGTGCGTCAGTCCAATCCTGACTGACCATGGTGGTTGATTGCTTCCAAAGTCAATGGTCCTAAGGGCAGAATAAAGTAAAAAGGCCAGAGCCCACACGGGCGAGTCATCATGAAATCCTAAGACTGAACCCGGTCAGTTTGAAAAGAGATTCACCCTCAAGGCCAACAAGCAACAAAGTTCTTAACGGAAATGGGGTCGGGATCAAGCATTGGAATGATCAAGGCCACAAAACTAAACACCGTTTCAAAATAACAAATTGTTCTTTGTTGAAAACAGATCTTATTCAGAGCAACCGTGCAAGAAGCAGGTGCAACCCAAAAAGAAATGAAATGCGCAAGCGCTGAAACAGCTTTGCAGCAGGAAAACGACCAAAAAGGAAGTTTCCCCAAAATTCTTTCATGCGTTTTGCTAAATAAAAGGAAAACATATAAAAAGGAAAACAAAAGAAGAAGAAAGAAAAAAAGAAATAAAAATGAAAATCCCAAAAGAAAAATAAATCATGGTAGCATAGAATCCCATTTCTTAAATATCCCGGCCAAAAAATTAAGGATTTCCCTGGCATAACCCAGGGAGCTTTTTCTTCCCAAAATCCCGGCCAAAAAATCGAGGATCTCCCGGGCATAACCCAAGCAACCTTTTCTTTCCAAATCCGGCCAAAAACCCGAGGATCTCCCTGGCATAACCCAAGGAGCTTTTTCTTTCAAAATCCCGGCCAAAAAATTGAGGATCTCCCTGGCATAACCCAAGGAGATTTTTCTTTCCAAATCCCGGCCAAAAAACCGAGGATCTCCCTGGCATAACCCATGGAGCTTTTCTTTCCAAATCCCAGCCAAAAATTGAGGATCTCCCTGGCATAACCCAAGGAGCTTTTTCTTTCCAAATCCCGGCCAAAAAACCGAGAATCTCCCTAGCATAACCCAAGGAGCTTTTTATTTCCAAATCCCATCCAAAAAACTAAGGATCTCCCTGGCATAACCCAAGGAGCTTTTTCTTTCCAAATCCCGGCCATAAAACTGAGGATCTCCCTGGCATAACCCAAGGAGGTTTTTCTTTCCAAATCCCGGCCAAAAAACCGAGGATCTCCCTGTCATAACCCAAGGAGATTTTTCTTTCCAAATCCCGGTAAAAAAATCGAGGATCTCCCTGGCATAACCCAAGGAGCTTTTTCTTTCCAAATCCCGGCCAAAAAACCGAGGATCTCCCTGGCATAACCCAAGGAGCTTTTCTTTCCAAATCCCGGCCAAAAAATTGAGGATCTCCCTGACATAACCCAATGATTTTTTTCTTTCCAAATCCCGGCAAAAAATCGATGATCTCCCTGGCATAACCCAAGGAGCTTTTTTCTTTCCATCTCCCTGACATAACCCAGGGAGCCTTTTTTCTTTTCGTCCTAGCATAACCCAAGACCCTTTTTCTTTTTCTGGCATAACCCGATCATTTTCCAGCATAACCTAGATTCATTCACAAGGATACACAATCCTGATTTGATTGCTTAGACATGCATCACAACTAACTCACAAAATTTTCCTAGTGAAAACTGGGGCAGAAAATTTCGTTCGTTTGTTTGTTTTGGTATCTTAAGCAGGTCGACCTCAAGACATAAGGTGCGAGGTGACCGATGGAATGAGTCTCAATCCAGAATCAAGAAAAGAACAAAAAAGAAATGAACTCAAATGGAATCAAGCAAGAGTGCAGATTGCTCAAAATCTGATTGAAGTCACAAGCTCTGCCGATCCTATTTTGACCCAATGCAGTAGCAAGAAATAACACCTGCAGCTTGCGAGCATCAAGATTCAGATCGGAGTCCACAACAAGAACCAGCTAAGACTCAAGGTCAAGCTGTAAGAGATTTATAGATAGGAATCTTGTAACTCGTAGATGATAAGCTTAGTTAGGCTTTTTAATTTTGATTTTAATGTAATAAATGGGACCGCGAACTGGAACCTTAACGGAACCTCACTCAGCTCTCAACCTCGGCACTCCATCGCCTCATTCACCCCTGAACTACACCTGACCTGATTTCTTTATAGCCAAAGATATGTAGGCAACCTTTGAAGTAAGGTTCGGTCAGACTCTTTAAAATGCTTCTCATGGAGTTTCAAATGGGCAAAAATCCTTCATATTGCTCACTTTATCTTTGCCCAAAAAATTTTATGTTTCCGAGCAAAGAAGGGCAGCTGTAAGCACGTGATTTTTGCCCTATACGAGATACTCCTACAAATTTCAAGAAAATAGATTTTTTTTAATTATTTACCATTTTATAGGATTTGTAGAATTTTTATCTTGTGCATGTTTAAGTCATAAAAAATACCAAAAATATCACGCATGACATTTAGGCCTTACTTAGGATTAATCGATAGTTACTTGTGTTATAAAAATTAAAAATCACAAAAAATGCTTCATTTTTACACCTTTTCTTTTTATTAATTTTTCTTTTAATTTAGGATTAAGTAGCTTTTATAATTTTATAATTAGTATAATTTTATATTTTTAGGATTTTTAATTCTAGGACTTTTAATTAAAAAAAAGATAGATAAAAAGAAAATTGGGAATAAAATAAATAAATAAATAGATGGAAGAACCTTCTCCCACATGAGACTTTCCCCCCAGAAATATTTTCCCAAAAAATATTCCCCCACATAAGACCTTCCCCCAAAAAATATTTCCCACATAAGACCTTCCCCCAAAAATATTCCCCACATAAGACCTTCCCCCCAAAAATAATCCCCCACACACCTCCTCCACATTAGAAAACACCCTACACACCTAAAAAACCTATAAAATCCGCCGCTGACAAGGAGACCCGGGTGCCCATCGATTCCTTTCCTCCTACACAGACCCAATTCGCCGCCCTTCCCCTCAACTAATAGCCGTCGGTCTCATTTTTAGCCTGGAGAAGTAGCAGCTAACATCAATGTTGCACTAAATTATGTGTCCATTACTAGTCTAACTTTTGGAAAAGAATTTACAGCTTCCATTATTCATGAGACTTTGAAAGCTGTGGTTGCTCAGTACAACGTAGGCCACTTCCCTGATTCCAAACAACCAGCAGCGACCACCGGCTACTATTTTCAATCCAAAACTAGAGCAGTAACAGTCGCTAGCTCCGAGTTGGGTCGTTTCAGTTCCGTTTGAGATTCCGGCGAGGTTCCGGCGCTGCTGCTTTTCCTGCTCAGGTCCAAATGAGCTTATGCGGAGGTTTTGTATTAACTCAATATTCAGAAAGGAATTTTTTGCTACTTGAAGGTTCACTCCTCTTTCACCCCTGTATTACTATTTAATGTTCCATTATTTGTCTTGATTGGAGCACTATTACCGTGATTTGTTCTGCTTTTGTATCTAACAAGCATATGGTTTCAATTGGTATTATTGAGTTAGTTTTATGAAAGTGGCGACCGAACTTTTATAGGTCAAAATTGAGTTTAGTTTAAATGTGAAGTACATTGGCATTTTTTTAGTAATGGCTAGGGTGGAGGATGACCATTGTAATTGTTTCTCCAGCGAAAGAAGCAAAAAGATTTGTTTTACCGTTAGTTAGTATGGGAATTGTAAAATTAGTATCATTGTGGTGAACTTCTTAATGCCTAGTTCTAGTAATACTGCTACTTTTCTTCTTTGCTTTTTACGTTTGCTCATTGTTGGTGAACTGCCTGATGTCTTGGTTGCTATCTTTTCCCTTTACATAAATACTTCAAAGTGTGGAAATAATGTGGTTGCGTGCAATAGCAAAATTTAAATGTATAAACTTTGTGTTGCTTGTATTACTACTTATATGAAATTTAGGCACACATCCTTATGAATAATAGTAGAAAAGCCTTAAGGCGCACGTTTAATACACAATTGTGGTTGCGTACGCGTTCCCACAATTTCGATCATTTTTTTTCTTAATAATAATACGGGTTTTGGGCCTTCCAAGCTAGGTAGCATATTTGAATTAGGAGGTTTTCCTCTTGTTCAAGTGTGGACCTGAGTTTGAAGCTCAAATTCCGTGAAAGGTTTTCTAATAATAGTAATTAATGATGCTAATTAATTAGGGCCCTTTGAGAGACAACCTTTAATAGAAAATCGTAGTTCTTTTAGGTTGGCCTTTTAAAAAAATTGAGGTGCACCGCGCCAAATAAAATCACAAATTGTGTGGCTCTCTAATATTACTTTATTAAAATATTTAGAATTCCGGACGTGCCATTTAGCAAATTTTCATGGCCTCCCGCAAAGTTAATAATGCGTTAGCCACTTTAGGCGTGCTTTTTAATAATTTTACCTTCTTAAATACGGGTATGCATTTCATGCAACCCAAATCCAAATCCAAAAATATTGAATAAGAATGTGTCGAGGATCTGGGTGCATTTCATGTGACGTAATCCGAAAATACATTTTTAAACGACGTTCACTTTCTTAAAAATTAACTAAAAGCAGTAAATAATCTTAAAATTGCACATGTAAGAAAAATCAGATTTTAGTTATTTATAATAATTTAAGCGACTGTGCTAGAACCACGGGATCCGGGGGTGCCTAACACCTTCCCTCCGGTCAACAAAATTCCTTATTCAGAATTTCAGGTTCGCAGACTCCAATTGGGAAGTCGACAATTTTCCTCGATCTGGGATTTAAGTTAAATTGGTGACTTGGGACACCAAAAGACAAACCCATCCCAAGTGGCGACTCTAAAAATAAAATAAAGAATCCTATTTTGAATAATGTCACTTTAAATGGAAAAACTCTCTTATACATTATCCTTCGGGGTAGGTGTGTAAAAAAGGAGGTGTGACAGCTCTGGCGACTCTACTGGGGACACAAACCCAGAATTTCGATTCAGGGTTCAAGAATTCGATTTTAGTACAATTGTTATATTTGGCTTTATCTGATTTTTTCTACATGTTCCATGCTATATGTGCTAAATGTTTTACCGCGTTGATATTTTTTGAAATTGTATATATAAACTGTCGCGAATCCCTTCCTCTCTCTGAGTCTTCTACATCATGGAGAAGGGTGCACTTTATGTAGCTTCTCTTCTGTTTAGAGTCTTTCCCAATTTAGAACGAGGTTTGGATAAGTTGCTAAGCCGGCGGAGCTTCTGTATCCCCGGTACGCTGACTCCCCCTCGGCTCGAGTTGTCCGATCGGGTAAGCCAGGTCTAGACCAATAAACCTAGGGCTTAAACCTAGAAGAACAAAAACTCATGCCGGATCCCTAGTAGGACATTTTTTGCATCATGTGCATTTGACTTAGGGGACTCAACGTAGGGGTTGGTTCCGTCTAGGACAAGTGACTTGAAATGAAATGACCATCTTGATGCATCTTACATGCTACTTGCGCATTTATTTGCCTGGCTTTGCATGTTGACCAGCTTGTCTAAATGAGTGAAAACTAAGAAAAATAAGCAGTCTTAGGACTAAGTGAGGGTGACCATTTGTTTTGAAAAAATCCAATGCCCAAATAGTATCGAAATGCTGTCGGATTTTTTAAAAATGAAAAAAAAAAAAGAAAAATATTTGAAAAATAGAAAGAAAAATTGTTGTTCAAAATAGTTTTGATTTTGACAAATCTGCCCGAACTACGGTGGTTTGGTTCTCACCGGATGTGAGATACGTAGGCAACCCTCATCGGGTCCAACCTCCCTTTTGCAAAAATAGCCAAAATGTCAAAATTTTAAATTTATGTTGTAAATAAGTCGGGTGATGCCATTCTAGTTAAAATAAGCTGAATGTCCCCAAAAGGGCACCGGAAGGCTGTTTTTGCAAGAACAGCCACCCTGAGTCATTTTAAGTGATTTGCGGGCACAGCCTTAAAATCTTCCCCCTAGAATGCTGAAAGGCCGTATCTGCAAAACCAAGTCCTTGTTTTTTTTCTAAATAAAGAAAATTTTGGAAAAATAGCCACTTTTTTCCTTTTGGGCCAAAATAAATCATCAAAATACTCCTTAGATGTCTTTCTTTCATAAATAAAAAAAATAAAAAAATATACAAAATTTGAAAAATTGAGTCCGAAAAATATTTTTGCTCAAAAATCCAAAACATTTTCATAAAAATCCCTCTTCTGAAAATTAAGAGGCAAATTTTAAACTCCAAAAAAAATATATTTTTCTTTCGTGTTAGAAAAAGAGAAAATAAATGAAAATTCAAACAAAAGTATTTCTTCTAAAATTCCTAAAGTTCCAATAAAAGAAAAGGAAGTTTTAGAAGTCTTTCTTTCAAAAATAAAAAAAAATTAAAATCAAAAATCAAAAATCAAAATAAAAAATATTTCCCTTAAAACATTTCTTTCAAAATTCCAAAAAAAAAAAGAATTAGCTTATTTACCTCATTTGTAAGAACTACGCCTGGTCTGATTCATGTAGGGCCATGATACATAGGCAATCTACATAAGATTCGACCGTAATCCTGAGAAAAAGAGAAAAAGAGGAATATGAGGGAAATAAATAAAAGGAAAAACAAGAAAGAAAATAAATACAAAGGAAGAAAATACGGTATTGAGTGGGAAAAAAAATTAAGGGGCAGAAAATGAAAATAAAGAGAGAAAAGGAAAAGAAAATGATAGAAAATAAAACAAAAAGAGAAAGAAAAGCGAACGGAGCAAGAGAAAAGCCGGGATGACGCAGGCAACCGAAGCAAACATGTAGATAATCATTTAACTGTATAGGTGCATCACACTCCAATGTGCAGTTACCTATCTGTTATTTGTTTCAAAACTAACCGTTGTTGTTGTCCATATTCCAGCTGAGCTTTTTAGAAACAGTGGTTGGTTTGTGGTAAGCTGGCCTCACATCGATATTTCACCAGATCAAGAGGTAGCATAGAAATGTCTATAGATATGACCCTGCCTGCAATTCCCATATCCGAAGACAGCCCCATCTCGGGGGTCCCGGCCTCTAAGTCCCTTACAGCTGAAGAAAATCGGGTATTACACCTGCGAATCATGGAAATGTGGGATGCTTGGAACAATGGAAAGGAACCCCCAAGCACCATCCCCGGATTCCCGGAGCTATTTCCTAGATCTGGAGGTGCTACTACTGTCCCCATCAGCCACCCAAACACGCCTTTGGGGCAACCTACCGTAACTGCTCACTTCCTAGGAACACCTTCTGAGGTTTGCCCCCAGGTGTTCCTGTCTGGGTCTGCTCCAAACATCTTCACAGTTCCACCATGCTCCGCAACCACACAACCATCGCTACCCAAGCATGCTTTTGACCCTTCAGTCTTTACATTCCAAAATACCGTCTTCCAAGCTGACCCTCCTCATTATCCTCAATATACTTACTCTCAGCAACCACCATACGAGCTTACACAGGGGCAGGACAAAACCCCCAAAGCCCCAGAGCAGGATGAGATGGCAAAGAGAATGAGAAGCCTCGAGAAGAGCTTAAAAAATATGCAAGGCTTGAGCGGGCAAAAGAGTGTCTCCTATACAGACATATGTATGTTCCCACACATACACTTGCCGTTAGGGTTCAAAACACCAAACTTTGAAAAGTATGATGGGCACGGAGACCCCATTGCTCATTTGAAGAAGTATTGCAATCATTTAAGGGGGGGCGGTGGCAAAGAAGAATTGTTGATGGCATATTTCGGGAAAAGCTTAATTGGCATCGCTTCAGAGTGGTATATGGATCAAGATGTCTCGCGTTGGCATATTTGGGATGATCTAGCCCGGGACTTTGTTCGACAATTTCAGTACAACATAGACATTGCGCCAGACAGGAACTCCCTGGCGAATCTAAAGAAAAAGCCCTCAGAAAGTTTCCGCGAGTATTCAATTAAGTGGCGTGAACAAGCGTAAAGAGTGAAGCCTCCAATGGATAAGCTAGATATGGTCACTGTTTTCCTTCAAGCCCAGGAAGCAGATTACTTTCAGAAATGATGTCTGCCATGGGTAAGCCTTTCGCAAAGGCAATAAAAATTGGAGAAATGGTAGAAAATGGGCTGAAAACGGGCAGAATCTTGAGCCAGTCGGCCATAAGAGCAACCTCCCAAGCTATCCAAGGCGGGTTTGGAGGAATGGACAAGGGCAAAAAGAAAGAAGAAACGGTTATGACAGCATCGGTAGGAAGAAGATACCGGGCTCTTAGACCGGTGTTCTCTGAATGAACCCCTCAACACTACTATCCTCACATTGATATGGCTTACGCTCCCCCACCTTATGCGGTCATGAATGCTCAACCTTTCGGCCGACCGCAACCACAAGCTAACCGAAATCCACCTCCATCCCAAAGAAACCAACCTCCTTATTAGAACTAATATAATCCCCGACCGCCACAAAATAACTTCCGCCCTCGGGAACCACCCGGACGACCAAATTTTACGCCGATTGGTAAACCCTACTCCAGTCTGTTCCCAAAGCTCGTTCAGCTGAATCTACTGCAGCCTATCCCCCAAAACAGGCAGAACTCGAAATCTCCAGCTTATCAACGGGGTGTCTGTTGTGCCTATCATTCAGAAGCTGAAGGGCATAGTACTGACAACTGCTGGACATTGAAGAAAGTTGTGGAAGATTTGATCGAACAAGGAAAAATAGTGTTGAGGGATGAAGAAGCCCCGAATGTGACTAATAATCCGTTGCCCACCCATAACAACGGGTCGATAATCGGAATGATTTGTGAAGATCGGGAGTTTGATCCAGCCCTGAAAGCCATAATTACTATTGTCGATGCAAAAAGGAAGCTTAAAGCAGCTCCGAAGCAGGAAAAAAGGGAGAAGAAGAATAAAACTGTCAAAATTGAGCCTGAGAGGAAAACTAAGACAAAAGTAGAGCCAGTGCCTCCTAAACACAGGGTTCTTTATGTTCCGCAAGGTTGCCAAGAGAAACCACTAGTTGCCAGTGCTCCGAGGAAGTTTGAAGTGAGGAAGAGGACACAAATGTATGTGCCGAAAGGGGCCTATGTGGTGCGGGGGACAATTAAACTGCCTCGGCTGAGTGAGCCAGTGGTTATTGGACGCGTACTATATAACCCAATGACCGACCCCTCTGTAGTGCCATGGAACTACCAGCAAACAGTGGTTACATACAAAGGCAAGAAAATTTCGGGAGAACTTCCAGGAAAAGTCTCTGTTGAAAAATATTCAAATGTATAAGAGGTAAACAATGCCACATGAAAGTGTTTTCCAGCCAAGAAGCAAGTAAGTGCTGAAGAAGTAGAGGCCTTCTTCCAAAAAATGAAGATGCCTGATTATGAAACAGTGGATCAATTGAGGAAGTGTCCTGAGCAAGTGTCACTATTGTCATTGGTGACAAAATCCGCCGAACATCAGAATATCCTTATGAAAACCTTGAATGAGGCATATGTTCCAGTTGAAACGTCTGTTGAACAACTTGAAAGAATGGCAGAAAGACTCTTCGCCATCAATCAACTGTTTTTCAGTAAAAATGATTACCTCCAGAGGGTGCGGCCCACAATAAAGCCTTGCACCTGACTGTCAAATGTGAGGGTTACTACGTCAAGCGAGTCATGGTGGATGGAGGCTCGGGGGTTGATATCTGTCCACTCTCCACGTTGCAAAGAATGGAAATCGGGACAGGAAGGATTCGTCCGAATAATGTTTGTGTGAGAGCTTTTGATGGTGTTAAGAGGGATACCATCGGTGAAATTGATTTAATATTGACCATAGGCCCGGTGGATTTCGAAGTAACCTTCCAGGTGTTAGACATATATCCTACAACTTCCTTTTGGGAAGGCCCTGGATCCATGCTGCAGGAGCCGTGCCCTCCACCCTCCACCAAATGGTGAAATTTGAGTACGAAGATCAGGAAATTGTGGTCCATGGAGAAGAAGAACAGTCAATCTATCGGGACTCATCTACCCCCTATTTGGAAGCGATGGAAGGAAGTGAACACATTGTGTACCAAGCTTTTGAAATTATGGTGGCGGGTCCGTACGAAGAAGGAAATCCTTGCCCCCGACCTTTCCTGTTGAATGCTTCAATTATGGTGGATAAAGAATGATTAGATATGGTTCAGTAGGGGGAGGGCACTAGCACCGCTGAGGTGTTATACATGGGACCAAGCGCCAAGCTTCAAAACTGGAAGGCTATGCGGGAGTCCCGGTAGACCCGTCCTGCTACATTTTTTGCATCCCAAGTTATTCCAGGGTGTAACTCGGATGTTTCCTGTAGTTTCTTGTTTTTAAATTCCCGAATGTGAACCCTGTTATCTTCAAAATTCCAAGAAATAAAATCAATATTTCATCGTTCATTTTTCTTTATTCTTTTTGATTTTGCTATTTGTTCTCCTTCATTTCTTCTTTTTAGTTCTAATTATGCAGCTTTAAATAACATGACATGCTCGGAGACTTCATGCCTAGACCCTACAACGCTATCAGATTTCGAAATCATGAATCAAGAGTCGAAATGCAAAGAAGGTAACCTTGAGGAAATAAAACAAATAATTGGAACAATTGAAGGAAAATTGGTTCGCGGGTTGGAAAGGTCCATATATTACAATAAAAGAGTGTGTTGTACTCAGTGCACATCCGGGCAATTGTACCAACAAAGAATGGCGCGCGCTTACAACAAGAAGGTGCGACCCAGGAATTTTGAAGTGGGGCAATTCGTGTTAAGACGCATTCTCCCTCATTACCAGGAAGCAAAAGGAAAATTCGCTCCTAATTGGAAGGGTCCATACATCGTCCAAAAAATATTGCCGAGAGGAGCACTGTATTTGGGAGATATTGGAGGAAATGATCCCGAAACAGTTGTGAATGCAGATGCAGTAAAAAGGTACTATGTCTAGGCTCTCTGCAGTGTCGGTTTTTTGTGCAATTGAGATGACGAAGGCTTTTCTTCTCGCTATCCAAACACTATCAACCCTTCGCAAACCCACTCGAGTCGGTTACTCTTCTTTGGCCACCCTCTTTGGAACCCGAAAGTGTTATCAAAACAAAAAACAAGAAAAAAAAATAAAAAATAATATATGAAAAAACAAAAGAAAATATGATGAAAAGAAAAAGAAAAGAAAAGAAAAAGAAAAACAAAAACAAAACAAAAATTATTTGCCTGAACTACGTTTGACTTGATTCCGAAAGGATACGTAGGCAGCCTCTCCCTGAGGTTCAGTCACACCAAAACAAAGATCCCAATTCCCCAAAAGTTGAAACTGGGGCAGATGATGTGATGGTTCGGCTATGAATCCGACGAACGGTTCCAAAGTTGTAGTTCCTCCCAAATCCTTTTTACCCAAAGACCTTGTTCAAGTCCTTCCGATCAATTTGCAAAGGCAGAGAAATGAAAAACGTCATTGTTGGAATCCGATACAATTCAAAATTGAGATAAATAAAATGAGAGAGTCTTGTTGGTGAAAACCTTCGGGCACCATAAGGCGATGGTGAGTAAAGAAATTAAAAATGAGAGAGTCTGCTTAGTAAAAACTCGTAAAGATCACTATCGAGCGACGGTGAGAAAAGAAATGAGAGAGGTCGATTGGCGAAAACCCGCAAGGGCGATGTCGGCCGAAAAGAAGACATCTCACCACTAAAAGAGTCCTGGCAAAGTTCCCAGGTTTTGAAATGCGGATCAATGGGTTCACGAGAAACTGGAAAGTTTGTGTGGGTCGGGCGTCCATTCTAAGAAGCATGTCATGTCATTTGAAGCCAGCATGCACCCCAGATTAGTCATTCTTTTCCCCGAAAGGGATGCTTCTCTTTAAAGTCATCTACTCGCCTTTTGTATATTTCCTCCTTGAATCTTTTTCGGTTTAACTCTGATTTCGGAATTACTACAAAGAAAAGGTGGCAGGACTGGTTTCATAGGGCTCTGCCTGGTCAAACCAAAGAAGATACCCAGCCTCAGCGAGTGCGTTAGTCCAATCCCGACTGACCATGGTGGTTGAATGCTTCCAAAGTCAAAGGTCCTAAGGGCAGAATAAAGTAAAAAGGCCAGAACCCATACGGGTGAGTCATCATGAAATCCTAAGGCTGAACCCGGTCAGTTTGAAAAGAGATTCACCCTCAATACCAACAAGCAACAAAGTTCTCAACGGAAATGGGGCCTAGATCAAGCAATTGGGATGATCAAGGCCACAAAACCAACCACCGTTTCAAACTAACAAATTGTTCTTTGTTGAAAACAAGTCTTATTCAGAGCAACCGTGCAAGAAGCAGGTGCAACCCAAAAAGAAATGAAATGCGCAAGCGCTGAAACAGCTTTGCAGCAGGAAAACGACCAAAAAAGTAAGTTTCCCCAAAATTCTTTCATGCGTTTTGCTAAATAAAAGGAAAACATATAAAAAGGAAAACAAAAGAAGAAGAAAGAAGAAAAGAAATAAAAATGAAAATCCTAAAACAAAAATAAATCATGGTAGCATAGGATCCCATTCCTTAAATATCCCGACCAAAAAACCGAGGATCTCCCTGGCATAACCCAGGGAGCTTTTTCTTTCCAAAATCCCGGCCAAAAAATCGAGGATCTCCCTGGCATAACCCAAGGAGCTTTTTCTTTCCAAATCTCGGCCAAAAACACGAGGATCTCCCTGGCATAACCCAAGGAGCTTTTTCTTTCCAAATCCCGGCCAAAAAACCGAGGATCTCCCTGGCATAACCCAAGGAGCTTTTTCGTTCCAAATCCCGGCCAAAAAACCGAGGATCTTCCTGGCATAACCCAAGGAGATTTTTCTTTCCAAATCCCGGCCAAAAAACCGAGGATCTCCCTGGTATAACCCAAGGATCTTTTCTTTCCAAATCCCGGCCAAAAAACTGAGTATCTCCCTGGCATAACCCAAGGAGCTTTTTCTTTCCAAATCCCGGCCAAAAAAGTTGAGGATCTCCCTGGCATAACCCAAGGAGCTTTTTCTTTTCAAATCCCAGCCAAAAAACCGAGGATCTCCCTGGCATAACCTAATGATCCTTTTCTTTCCAAATCCCGGCCAAAAAATCGGGGATCTCCCTGGCATAACCCAAGGAGCTTTTTCTTTCCAAGTCCCGGCCAAAAAATCGAGGATATCCCTGGCATAACCCAAGAAGCTTTTTCTTTCCAAATCCCGGCCAAAAAACTGAGGATCTCCCTGGCATAACCCAAGGAGCTTTTTCTTTCCAAATCCCGGCCAAAAAATTGAGGATTTTCCTGACATAACCCAAGGAGCTTTTTCTTTCCAAATTCCTGCCAAAAAATCGAGGATCTCCCTGGCATAAACCAAGGAGTGTTTTCTTTCCAAATCCCGTCCAAAAAACCGATGATCTCCCTGGCATAACCCACGGATCTTTTTCTTTCCAAATCCCAGCCAAAACACCGATGATCTCCTTGGCATAACCCAAGGAGCTTTTTTCTTTCCATCTCCCTGGCATAACCCAGGGAGCCTGTTTTCTTTTCATCCCGGCATAACCCGAGACCCTTTTTCTTTTTCCGGCATAACCCGGTCATTTTCCAGCATAGCATGGATTCATTCACAAGGATACACAATCCTAATTTTATTGCTTAGACATGCGTCACAACTAATTCACGAAATTTTCCTAGTGAAAACTAGGGCAGAAAATTTCGTTCGTTTGTTTGTGTTGGTATCTTAAGCAGTTCGACCTCAAGACATAAGGTGCAAGGTGACCGATGGAATGAGTCTCAATCCAGAATCAAGAAAAGAACAAAAAAGAAATGAACTCAAATGGAAGCAAGCAAGGGTCTTGCTCAAAATCTGATTGAAGTCACAAGCTCCGTCGATCCTATTTTGACCCAATGTTGTAGAAAGAAATAACACATGCAGCTTGCGAGTATTAAGATTCAGATCAGAGTTCACAACAAGAACCAGCTAAGACTCAAGATCAAGCTTCAAGAGATTTATAGATAGGAATCTTGTAACTCGTAGATGATAGGCTTAGTTAGGCTTTTTAATTTTGATTTTGATGTAATAAACGGGACCGCGGACCGGAACCTCGACGGAACCTTGCTCAGATCTCAACCCCGGCACTCCATCGCCTTATTCACCCCTGAACTACACCTGACCTGATTCCTTTATAGCCAAGGATATGTAGGCAACCTCTGAAGCAAGGTTCGGTCAGACTCTTTAAAATGCTTCTCATGGAGTTTCAAATGGGCAAAAATCCCTCATATTGCTCACTTTATCTTTGCCCAAAAACTCTTCATGTTTTCGAGCAAAGAGGGACATCTGTAAGCACGTGATTTTTGCCCTATACGAGATAATCCTACAAATTTCAAGAAAATAGATTTTTTTTAATTATTTACCATTTTATAGGATTTTGTAGAATTTTTATCTTATGCACGTTTAAGTCATAAAAAATACCAAAAATATCACGCATGAAATTTAGGCCTTACTTAGTATTAATCGATAGTTACTTGTGTTATAAAAAATAAAAATCACAAAAAATGCTTCATTTTTACACCTTTTCTTTTTATTGATTTTTCTATTTTAATTTAGGATTAAGTAGCTTTTATAATTTTATAATTAGTATAATTTTATATTTTTAAGATTTTTAATTCAAGGACTTTTAATTAAAAAAAGATAGATAAAAAGAAAATTGGGAATAAAAAAAAAGAAGACCTTCCCCCAAAAAATATTCCCCACATAAAATCTTCCTACAAAAATATTCCCCACATAAGACCTTCCCCCTAAAAATACCCCCCCACACACCCCCTCCACATTAGAAAACACCCTACACACCTAAAAAGCCTATAAAATCCGCCGCAAACAAGGAGATCCGGGTGCCCATCGATTCCTTTTCTCCTACACAGACCCAATTCGCCGCCCTTCCCCGCAACTAGTAGCCGTCGATCCCATTTTTAGCCTGGAGAAGTAGCAGCTAACATCAACGTTGCACTAAATTATGTGTCCATTACCAGTCTAACTTTTGGAAAAGAATTTATAGCTTCCATTATTCATGAGACTTTGAAAGCTGTGGTTGCTCAGTACAACGCAGGCCACCTCCCTGTTTCCAAACAACCAGCAGCTACCACCGGCTATTATTTTCAGTCCAAAACTAGAGCAGCAACAGTCGCTAGCTCCGAGTTGGGTCGTTTCAGTTCCGTTTGAGATTCCGGCGAGGTTCCGGCGCTGCTGCATTTCCTGCTCAGGTCCAAATGAGCTTATGCGGAGGTTTTGTATTAACTCAATATTCAGAAAGGAATTTTTTGCTACTTGAAGGTTCACTCCTCTTTCACCCCTGTATTACTATTTAACGTCCCATTATTTGTCTTGATTGGAGCACTATTACCGTGATTTGTTCTGCTTTTGTATCTAACAAGCATATGGTTTCAATTGGTATTATTGAGTTAGTTTTATGAAAGTGGCGACAGAACTTTTATAGGTCAAAATTGAGTTTAGTTTAA
Organism: Nicotiana glauca; assembly: GCA_026770625.1. Taxonomy (NCBI): domain Eukaryota; kingdom Viridiplantae; phylum Streptophyta; class Magnoliopsida; order Solanales; family Solanaceae; genus Nicotiana; species Nicotiana glauca. The sequence goes on along the minus strand of MU670922.1, from coordinate 60,771 downwards.
ATGTGAAGTAAATTGGCATTTTTGTAGTAATGGCTAGGGTGGAGGATGACCACTGTAATTGTTTCTCCAGCGAAAGAAGCAAAAAGGTTTGTTTTACCGTTAGTTAGTATGGGAATTGTAAAATTAGTATCATTGTGGTGAACTTCTTAATGCCTAGTTTTAATAATACTGCTACTTTTCTTCTTTCCTTTTTACGTTTGCTCATTGTTGGTCAACTGCCTGATGTCTTGGTTGCTATCTTTTCCCTTTACATAAATACTTCAAAGTGTGAAAATAATGTGGTTGCGTGCAATAGCAAAATTTAAATGTATTAACTTTGTGTTGCTTGTATTACTGCTTATATAAAATTTAGGCACACATCCTTATGAATAATAGTATAAAAGCCTTTAGGCGCACGTTTAATACACGATTGTGGTTGCGTATGCGTTCGCACAATTTCGATCATTTTTTTTAATAATAATACGGGTTTTGGGCCTTCCAAGCTAGGTGGAATATTTGAATTAGGAGGTTTTCCTCTTGTTCAAGTGTGGACCTGAGTTTGAAGCTCGAATTCTGTGAAAGGTTTTCTAATAATAGTAATTAATGATGCTAATTAATTAGGGCCCTTTTAAAGACAATATTTAATAGAAAATCGTTGTTCTTTTAGGTTGGCCTTTTAAAAAAATTGAGGTGCGCCGCGCCAAATAAAATCACAAACCGTGTGGCCCTCTTTAATTATTTTATTAAAATATTTAGAATTCAGGACGTGCCATTTAGCGAGTTTTCATGACTTCCCGCAAAGTTAATAACGCATTAGCCACTTTAGGCGTGCTTTTTAATAATTTTACCTTCTTAAATACGGGTTGCATGTCATGCAACCCAAATCCAAATCCAAAAATGTTGAATAAGAATGTGTCGAGGATCCGGGTGCATTTCATGTGACGTGATCCGAAAATACGTTTTTAAACGACGTTCACTTTCTTAAAAATTAACTAAAAGCAGTAAATAATCTTAAAATTGCACATGTAAGAAAAATCAGATTTTAGCTATTTATAATAATTTCAGCGACCGTGCTGGAACCACGGGATCCGGGGTGCCTAACACCTTCCCTCCGGTCAACAGAATTCCTTATTCAGAATTTCTGGTTCGCAGACTCCAATTGGGAAGTTGACAATTTTCCTCGATTTGGGATTTAAGTTAAATCGGTGACTTGGGACACCAAAAGACAAACCCATCCCAAGTGGTGACTCTAAAAATAAAATAAAGAATCCCATTTCGAATAATGTCACTTTAAATGGAAAAACTCCCTTATACATTATCCTTCGGGGTAGGTGTGTAAAAAAGGAGGTGTGACAAGTAGTACATCAATCATGTATGGTAAGCTTATATATGGGACAGTCTTGCATCATGGGAGCAATGAGAGGTAAGAGAAGAGAATATTGATAATGGAGATATTCTCCTTCTTGTCTCCTCTATGGAAGCTGTTTTTCTTCCCCATGCTAAAGATCCCTTTTTTGGATTTAGCTAGTCCTATTTATATTACCAACTTCCCTATTTGTCCAATTGTATACGGTCAAAATCGAGGGGCATGATTTTGAAGTCTTAAATCGGGCTATAGGTCCGAGTCCGGGAGACTCGAAGTGGAGGTCAGATCCGGCTAAAGGACACATACCTCGAGGAAGTTGATCGAAGGCTTGAAATGACCTACATCGAGGGCAGCACAATCTTGAAGTCAATCAAGAAAGAGCAGGAATTTCTCTAGGGAAACGTGGATCGGGGCATAAATTAAAGGATAAAATTTGTACGAAATGGTACAGGTCCGTACTAGGTTGTTATGCACCTGTACCAATAGAATTCTATACTACAATTAGGAATGTACTATATTTGGGTTTTCACATCCTATATAAAGGGGGCCCCGATCATTTTGTAAGGATCATTTGATATTACTCTCTGAACATTCATCTCTGTCTTTCTTATTTAGCGTGCTCAACAATTATTCTTCAGCTTTATTATCTTTACTTTGTTGTTCATACTTTATTGTTCTTAGTTGACCTCGAGGTCCCTGGGATAACCGAGCTCGAGGCCCCTATTGCTCCAGCAATACTGATTTGGTTCACCTTTCCTTCTTACTCAAGCTTAATATTACTTGTATAATCACTAGTATTTGAATATATCACATATCTTTAAAACCACAAATTAGCTTTAATTGTCAGTTATATTTTTTGAGGTAAACAGTTTGGCGCCCACCGTCGGGCTAAAGATACAGTGATTATTTTAGTGCTATTTTTCTGATAACATACGTTATTCTTCACACTTTTTCTTGTCAAAGATTTTTTTGATTTCAGGCCAAAATATGTCTAGAACACAAAACACACTAGCTCATAAACGTGAGGGACTCGGAGAAAACAGCGGTATAGGGCTTGGTATACCACCCATAAACCCCGAGGGAGTGCCAAACATGGGCCCAGTTGATATCAGTTCGCACAACGCTCTAAACACAAACGCAGGCACAGACTCTGTGAGGAATGCACACAGGGATGCCCGAGCCGGAGGCTAGGAAACACGAGGATTGGAAGAAGGAGGATTCAGCCTCCAGGTGATATTTGAGATACTGCAAGCTCACGAAGTCGCCATCGCTCAACTTTAGAGCCAGAACAAAACTCCTAACACTGTCAAACTAGCGAACGAACCGGCACATGAGAGGCCCAATGAAGGTGGCTCGGGGACTGATCCGCTATTATGATAATGCTCGAAGAACTGAATAGAAGAATCGAATCCGAAGAAACAAAATTGAATAAAATGACAAAAAGGTGGAGACATACAATTCAAGGGTCGACCAAATACCAGGAGCTCCTCCGATTTTGAAAGGACAGGACTAAAAAAAGTACATACAAAAACCCTTCCCCCCAAGTTCAGCTCTGATGCCCATTCGCAAGAAGTTTCGCATGCCCATTATACCGAAATATAATGGAACAACTGACCCTAATGAACATATTACTTCATACACTTGTGGAATCAAAGGAAATGACTTGAACGATGATGAAATCGAGTCAGTATTGTAAAAAAAGTTTGGGGAAACATTATCAAAAGGAGCTATGATCTGGTATCACAACTTAGATCCTAACTCCATTGACTCATTTTCTATGTTGGCATATGCCTTCGTGAAAGCACACGCCGGGGCCATAAAGGTGGCCACAAGAAAATTGGATGTCTTTAAAATAAAACAAATGGACAACGAGATATTGAGGGAGTTCATATCTCGATTTCAGATGGAAAGGATGCCAGTCTCCGATGACTGGGCAATTCAGGACTTTATGCAAGGTTTCAATGAAAGAAGCTCAATTGCATCTCGACAGCTAAAGTAGAACTTGATTGAATATCCAGCCGTGACGTGGTCGGATGTGCACAGTCGCTATCAGTCAAAAACTAGTGTCAAGGACGACCAGTTGGGAGCTCCCTCGGGCTCAATTCATCCTAAAAAGTTCACAACCAAGCCCCCGAGGGACACAAACCAGGGATCAAGATTCAATAAAATACGGTATCAACCGTATACAGATCTAAGAAACAAGGGCTCGAGCTACAACACTTATCGGAGCAATTGAAAAAGTGACCAAGGTCAAGGTTCTCGGGGACTCATGAGCAAGAACGGGCTCGATAAGCACGCCGACCCTGCCAAGGCTCCCCTATTATCAAAGTATAATTTTAGCATAGATGCATCAGGGATCGTTCGGCTATTGGGAGAATAAAGGATACTAAGGCCTCATTTGTTTGCACTTAATGAAGGTCTGAATCTAAACCATTAAGATTTAAGCATATTAAGTGCATTTGTTATTTTTAAAGATTCTACCACTTATTAGGTCTGAAAAGATCTGATTCGCTCAAACCCATGATAGAGTCTTAAAACTATTCAGACGTAATATGGGTTTTAATATAACTTTCCTCAACAAAACCACATATGCGTTAGACTCTTCTTTCTGCAGGATAAACACAACATCAATTAATTTTGTTGAAATCCAAAATTATTTCTTCCATATGTTATTCCAGTGAAGCGGCATATTTTAGTGAATTAATACTGCTATTTAAGATAAAGAATACCATGGTAACACCAGTGGCGGACATTTTCTGTCTAGTATCAAAGAATTACTAGATGAAAATCATGGCAATTTGTGATCCCTTGACCTTTGATGATTTTGGTTCTCTTATTCTTTACTATTTTTGTTTTATTCTCTTACTTCATTGAAAAATTGAATAGAAAGTTTTTTTTCCTTTTTATTTTTGAGTTTCTGATGGGTCTGTGTGAACACATAAGTGAGAGGAGATGGGGAAGAAGGGGAATTTGTGGGTGTAATGTTTAATTACTCTTTTATAATTTTATATGTAATAATTCTAAAATATAGATAAATGACACTCATTCAGATGTTGAGAAAATAAATAGTCTTAATTGTTTCAGTGTTCAGATCTAGATGCAATATCTTAATTTTCATATATACATTCAGATTCAGACGTCTTAATCTTAATAAAAACAAATGAGGCCTAAGTGGCCCAGGCCAATATAGACCGATCCCTCCCAAAAGAAATCGAACTTGATGTGCAAGTATCATGGCACACATGGTCATAAAACAGAAGATTGCAGGCAGCTAAGGGAGGAAATGGTTAGGTTATTCAATGAGGGGCACCTTCGAGAATTCCTAACTAACCGGGCTAAGAATCACTTAAGGGAGAGGGATGCAGGCAGAAAGAATGAAGCTGAAGAACCTCACCATGTCATCCACATAATCATCGGTGGAGTCGACGTCCCACAGGGACCAATATTCAAACGTACCAAAGTATCTATCACAAGGGAGAAATGAACTCGGGATTACCTGCCCAAAGACACCCTCACATTCTGCGAGGAAGACATCAAGGATTTATCTCAACCTCACAACAATGCACTGGTAATTTCTATCCTCGTAAATAAAGTTCAAGTTAAACGTGATCTCGTGAATCCAGGTAGTTTGGCAAATATAATTAGGTCAAGGGTCGTGGAGCACCTCGGGCTACTCAATCAGATCATACCGGCATCTCGGGTCTTGAATGGCTTTAACATGGCAAGTGAAACAATGAAGGGAGAAACCATCCTTCTAGTCAATGTGGCCGAAACCATACAAGACACTAAATTTCATGTCATCGAAGGTGACATGAGCTATAATGCTTTGCTTGGAAGGCCGTGGATCCACAACATGAAGGCGGTGCCATCGACCTTTCATTAGATGATAAAGTTCCCAATGAAGGATGTCATGAAAACAGTATATGTAGAGCAGCACGCAGCTAAGGAGATGTTTGCAGTGCATGAATTGGCACCGGTATCGACACCATCTACGTCGGAAAATCGAAGGATGAACAGGTGGCTAAATAGCATTATAGCTCATGCCCTCGGTTGATCTCGAGGGACAAGTGTTCGGTAAACAGGTGGCTGGGGAGGAAGAAGAAGATCTCCTTATCCCCCGAACCTTCATGCCCCCGAGGAATCAGATGTGACAAAATCCACGGTCGAAGAACTCGAGCAGGTCATATTAGTTGAGTGTCTTCCAGAATGAAAGGTACACCTAGGGACGGGGTTAACCCCCAAACTCAGGAAAAAACTCATTCAATTTCTCATCGATAATATTGATTGCTTCGCTTGGTCCCACTTAGATACGACATGGGTTCCACCGGAGATAACTACCTATCGACTGAGTGTCGATCCCAGATTTAAACTGGTGAAGCAAAAGAGGAGACAAGGTAAGCATGCGTTCATCAAAGAAGAGGTAACCAAACTTCTCAAAATAGGATCCATCAAGGAAGTAAAGTATCCTGAATGGTTGGCTAACGTAGTAGTAGTCGCTAAAAAGGGAGAATAAACTTAGAATGTGTGTAGATTACAAAGATTTGTACAACGCATGCACTAAAGATTCTTTCCCATTGCCCAACATCGATGTTTGATCGATGTTACGGCCGGCCGCGGGATCCTCACTTTTCTCAACGCCTACTCCGGGTACAACCAAATTCAAATAAACCTGGAGGACCGGGAAAAAACTTCATTCATCACGAAGTATGGTACGTATTGTTATAATGTAATGCTCTTCGGGCTAAAAAGTGCAGAAACCACATATCAACGTCTAGTTAATAAGATGTCCGAGCATAAAATAGGCAAATCCACGGAAGTTTATATTGATGATATGCTAGTTAAGTCCCTGTGTGCAGATGACCATTTGACCCATTTGCAGGTGACATTCGATATCCTTAGAAAGTACAACATGAAGCTCAACCCCAAGAAATGCACTTCCAGAGTCAGCTCGGGCAAGTTCATGGGCTTCATGGTATCAAACAGAGGTATCGAGATCAACCCCGATAACATCAAAGCCATCGAGGAGATCACCATGGTAAGAAATGTGAAAGTCGTGCAACGGCTGACCAGGCGAATAGCTGCCCTAGGTCGATTTTTATCTCGAGGTCATCAGATTGGAGCCATCACTTATTTTCCCTACTCAAAAAGAAGAAGAACTTTGCATGGACCCCTGAGTGCCAGCAAGCCTCGGAAGAATTAAAATGATTTCTCTCTAGTCCACCACTACTCCATACTCAAAAGAGAACGAAACACTCTACTTATATATGTCCGTGTCCGAAGTAGCAGTAAGTGGCGTATTGATTCGAGAAGAGCAAGGTACACAATGTCCTGTCTATTATGTGAGTCGGACCCTAGGAGATGCTGAAACTAGGTACCCACATTTGGAAAAATTAGCTCTTACATTAATAAGCGCATCTAGGAAATTAAAACCATATTTTCAATTCCATCATATATGTGTATTGACTACATACCCGCTTCGAAATATCTTGCATAAGCCCGAATTATTAGGCAGATTGGCCAAATGGGCCATCGAACTTGGAGGATATGTATCGAATATCAACCTCGAACTTGTCACGACCCAAAATCCACTAAGGGTCGTGATGGCGCCGGACACCATTGTCAGGCAAGCCAACACTAAATAACTAGTAACTTCTTGTTTTAAATATTTCTGAATTTACTTCTGATCGCGCTCCCAACACCAGAATCACCATACAAAGCTATTTCCAGACTTGGAATCCCAAGCGGACATCGATAACACTGAAATTAGCTTCAACCCAGACTTATGAAATTCTTCCAAAAATGCTAAATCCCACAATAGGTGCCGAAACATTCCCGAGTCCTCCAAAACCCAATTCGGACATACACCCAAGTCCGAAATCATCATACAAACCTGATGGGACCTTTGAATCCCTATTTCGAGGTTGTTTACTCAAAAATCCAATCATAGTCAATTCTTTAAACTTAATGCTTCCGAAATGAGAATTCTCTCTCCAAATCAACTCTGAACTTTCCGGAATTCAATTTCGACCATGCGTACAACTCATAATACCTGAAGTGAAGCTACTCAGGGCTTCAAACCGCTGAACGACGCGCTAGAGCTCAAAACGACCAATCTAGTCGTTACATTCTCTACCACTTAAATATACGTTCGTCCTCGGATGTGCTGAGAACTACACCGAAGTTGTCTAAAATCACTGTTTAGCACCTTGAGCACCTACCCGTGCTACCGCAGCTCAGTTGAGCACAATAACTCGATCAAATCTGAAGATATTTTCTGTTATTCAAACAAATAAGCTTAGAACCCAGTTCCAACATCCGAAATTCTCCGTCAGTCCTGCTTCCAATATATGAACATTGTATCAATCAATACATGAGGTACCAGAACATGATTGCATACCTTTGTTGAATTCTCACCATGCACCACATCATTCACAGGACCATAATAACATTCTCTAATCATAATAACTAAAATTCCCCGAATTTGATGCTCACAACGCACCTCACGATATATATAAGTCTCATTCCAACTCTTACAATACTGCCACGATGAAAGAGACATGTAGAAATTCATAACCAACTGCCGAGTCAACAAATCATTGACTCTATATTTCTGACAAGAACATTACCTTATTATGAACCAAATAATGATTTTTGCTCTTTAATATACTTCATACCATCCGATTGCACTAATCCTAGATCCAATAACCTTGTCTCACCCAGTACGAACTGCTCAGGCAACAAGCCACCCCAGACATGACCAAAAGTCTCATATGATGCCACAATGTGACTATAGGCTACCATCTCAAAAGTGATACATAAGAAAGACGAGCTCTGGAAGGGACTACTCCACTCACGCAGCTAATATGAACTCTCCTCCAAAAATAGAAACAAAACACATAGAATCGAATATAAGGGACTGTAATTATCATCACATTGTTGCAGCTTGCAACCCGATCCGCATATAAAATTTACATAAGGAGATACACATCGAGCTAAATTGCTCATTATAACAAAATATCAAATATCGGTCACAAGCACGCTAAGTGCCTAATACCATCCTTGAGGGGAAATATAGTGCCATAAGCTAACAAACTCAAGCACAACTGAGGTGCGATATATGTTCTGAAACTAAAGAGCCATCCTGCTAACATAACACCATCGCTATGCGGAACCTCAACACATAAGAAAATTATTGAGCCGGTCATAACTCACACGGCACAATATAGCATTACTTGAAATAGCCAACGACGAATTAACATCCAACGTCCGAATACTCTTCCATAAGGAGAGCTATGCTGAAATAAACACATTCGGCCTGATATAGAGCCTACATTCATATTTAAATCCATCCACAGACCTCAAGCCAATTCTAATCGTACCAAACCAGGCCAATAATCCTTTCTGGGTCCATAATAACCCCTTTTTCCCATCACACAAAAGAACAACCGTCATAACTGAAGTAATCCTCCACAGTCCATAACTCAATAAATCGAGTGCCCTCCAGCCATAAATTATCAAATTAATAATATCACCACAATCTTCATACTTGGTTTCATTCTTCAATCAATCAAGTGACTACATGCCACGATTATACAATCTTCCCATGGGGCATGCCCCTACGGCCTTTCGTAATAGATAACAAGTTTTCACATCTATACTACAGGATACACTAATGATAAATAGCGATCAAGAGTCCATATCTAGGATGCAAAGCCTCTTTCACAAAACACCGATCCCAGGTGACGCTGAAGATAATGCCAGCTTACTCTAAACATTCAAATCTCTTTTATGCTTATCCGAGCTCGTGACATCCTTGTCAACACCAAACCGCAACCTTGATCCTCATTTATAAATTTCATACCGCTCACTGCACCAAACAAGCCAGCATGCGATAGTACAAGAATATCATCACAACTCCTGAACCACTAACATGGTAAACACTTCCTCACATGGAAACTTTTTACTTAACTTATTCCAAGAGAACCATAGCAACACATGAGTGAATTCTCATAACCGTAGAACAATCAAATCCTCAAGTAGTGGCCTAAATCACCACAACCCATTCTGGGATCCGCCTGCACATAACATGCCATAATACATGAATACTTACAAATAATATCAATTACGGCAGTTGTCGAGCCTCGCACGCACCGCCATTACTATGCCAATTCAACCATGGCTAACCAATCTATCTTCTTCCAATTCATCCTTAACTTGCCTAAGAGATAATAATAGCCCAATTTCTTACATCACCAACCTGAATCCACACTCACCTTGAGTGACCCCATTCTACGAGACCACCATGTCTCCAAACCTATGAATCGTTTCATACACTCCTTGCACGCACGTTCGCATATTCAACTGATACCCCTGTTCTAAAAATTCCTCTACGAATCCGAAGTCTTTTTCTCCTCTTCCTCTTAATGCTACACTGCAAGTCAAAACATTATAGAACATTCTAAGCCTCTTATCATAAGCTGCTTCACAAGCTCGATTCTTAAACATACTGCGCGTTTAAATCCTTAGGCACCACATTTTTACCCTTTGAATTCACTAGGACCGTTATTGAGAGTCACCCACTCTAACATGGTGTACGCGGTAAAATCAAAAGACTTTTTTTGCTATCAAGATAATTCGGGAAGCCTCCCTCGAGACCTCGAGAATGGAAGGGTATGATCGAGCTCTCGACCTCCGGGCTCATCGAGGTCCGAATCAAAAGAAGCAGGGTTCGAGGTCAGGGGTAAGAGAAGATTGATCTGAAGCGCATAGATGAACCTGACAGGGACGGTCTATCTGTAACCTATTCAAACGACGCGCGATAGGCCGTCCCATTCTTCTACTCTTGTAACTAATATATGCATATTTTATTGAGTCCCCTCGCCTATATAAGGGGGACTCGCCCCACCTTTTAAAGGACTGATGTTGCTCCACTTATCCAATAAGCAATAATCTCTCTCTCTCTCTCTCTTTTTCTCCTAAGTTAAATGTGTTCTTTGACCCAGAGGTCGCCCTAGCATTTTACTGTTCTTCGTTTGTTCTTCGCCATTTAGCTCAAGATTGATGGTATAAAGCCTTGTATGCATATACTTATCTGTTATCTCCTCCTCGATTACCCTCAATAAGATCACCTTCGATAGCCCTAAGGTAGGCTCGAGGCCTGGCCCCGAGGTATCTACTGGCTTATCCTAAGCCCCAAAACGTTCCTTATTGGTCTGATTATCGTTTTGGTTAGCTCGATCTTTATTATTTTACTTCACGTTTAGCAGTAATCACCCTCTCAAACTAGCTCGGAAATAGATCATGTATTTTTAGAATCCCATTTACAAATTTAATTGTTGTTACCATTTTCACGGTAAACAATTTGGCGCTCACACTTTTTCTTGCCCAAGACCTTTCGATTTTAGGTTAATGGTCAGCTTGATAAGGGAAATTGAGGACGATAACCCCACAAATCGCAAGGAAAATAATGTGGCCACCCTAACGGCTAGTACAACACTACAGGACCCCGATAACGCATCTAGATCGGTCCGAGTGAATATGGATTCATACGCTGCACAGCGGGGTAATGAAGTCTTGCACTCCGATGACGGCACACAACACGTTAATCGACAGAAAACCTAAAAAATCCCAGCCTTATAGATCGGTAAATTGATCTCTGTGTTATTTTTGAAATGTTGCAGGAGCAACGTCTGGCTATCTCTAAGCTACAGAGCCGCCCGGAGACTCTTGGCACAATAGAACCCAAAATATCTACTCACTTCGAACCAGTATCCAAGGTATCGGGCCACGACAAACCAACGACCTATCCTGTAATGGTAAGGATGCTAGAGGACATCATCGAAAAGGTCGAATCCCGCTCACAGAGATTCCTGCAACAACCGTCTCCCAGAAATACGATCACAGGACTCATTTTGCGGAAGTCAAAAACAACAAAATTCCCTAGGGAAGACAGGACCCCCAGTCCTCATAGGTGCATCTCCACTCACGCACGCCCGTTCAGGAACGGCGACCCCAAAATGGAGAATTTGGGCCCGTCCCGATGAAGAGATTTGAAGAAATTCCCTCGAAAGAAACCACGTCGTGGCATCATTGTTCGACATCTAATTTCAGGGACCCGCTCACCATACTGTCACGAACCGCGAAAACACACGTCAACGCAATTAGAATAATGCCAGAAGAGCTCAACGCACCAAAGGCTAGGAGAGGAAGAAGAAATAAAATATCACAAGGAGCCGTGCCCCGCTATCCAACAAGACAAACGAGGCCATTCCCGGTCCCAAATAGTAAGGTGGCACGGGCCTTCGCCCAAAACCCAAACAAAACATACCCGACATCTTCGGAGCAATTCGAGCGAAGCTTAGTTGAATATCCGGTCGAGGCTTCATCATATACCAGCAACTGACACCGAATCTAAGTCAGAGCCGCGGGTAGCCCTCGAGAGATCTCCACTGGATCGGCGTATCTAGGAAGATCCCCAACAAAGAATTCGATACTGAACGAACGGAGTCGCGCCCACGTGGCATGAACGGGAGAAACGATCTGAGGCACTGCACATCTCGCAACAACAAGGTGGCAGCCCGAAGACGGCACCTTAGAGGAAACCCCAATGATATTAGATTCAACAAAATGCAACCGGTAAGGAGACCTCGCCCGATAAAGTTTGATTTCAACATTGCAGTTCCAAACATAGCGTTCACCATAAGTAAAACTGGGAACTCCGGGTGGCTCGGTCCTATTTGACCAAAATCCCACCAAGAGAGTCACAAAATATTTGGAGTTATAGACCCAAGAAGAGCAGTAACTACACCATCCAACAGAGGCGTCCACAAAGCATCGCCAAGCAAGTGAACCCGAATCCAGCTTAACGGACAAGGGGAAATTGAACAAGGCAGAGCTGGAAAAGCTGCGGCATATTGTCGCAACCGTTAAAGGATGGCGGCATCCTGCTAAGATCCGTAGAACGTAGAATGCAAGTGCCCGTCACCAAAAAGGAACGATCTCGGGGAGTACTCCCCGAGGACACTCTCTCGCCCGAGGAAAAAGGACGCCGAGACTCCACCTCGGCATCGTATTAATGTATTGGTAATTCCTTCTTTCATTCGAGCTCATTTTCAAATAAAACACACATTAATGACTATAGGTATAGCGGCCCAAGTTGTACCAACAATGTCGGGCCAAAGCCAATAGGACAGTCCGGACCAACGTCGCCAGAACGCAACCCCGACTCTACTCCCCCAAGGGTGGGAAACTCCATGACAGACACAGAGCCAAAGCATCTGGCTACAAGTGATAGAAGAAGATTCCTCGCCTTACACCCATAACTGGCGTTACCCTCAAATGAGGTCAAATGGTAAGAGCACTCGCGTCTTTGGCCCGACCTAGCCGGACGAGGAATACGACTGCTGAGGGACATACTCTCAGAAATGCAACATCCTTTCATCATTTCCCTTTTTTCTTTTCTTATTACTAATCTGTACACAGGTAGGCAGCCAAGGCATTCAGTAGTTCTAGATCTCGTTCGAGGATCTACGGCTACCATGGGGCCGACCGACATTTTTCCTCTACCGGGTTCCTATCAGGAAGAGGGTTCTGCCAATAAGATTATTAGCAGTACTGCACGTCCCCGGGGAAGGGACCCAACAAGTCCGCGATCTCTCTCTATTTTTTCAATATGGAACCATACAGGCATATCGGATAATCAGAAGGGTCACACCCATGTAGACCAGACTCACTGCAGCAGAACAAACTTGTACTTTGTTGCGACCAAAACACTCACGCAAGTGTACGCGATCGACAAGTAATATAGTAATAAGTAAAGTATCGTTCCCACGAGGAATTATGATCAACTTCTCGACTGATGCCAACTCAAACAATTATCAATTCAAGCTAATTTACCACAAAATACATAAAGAACTAATTTACAATTTACTTAGTAATTCAACAATAATACAACAAAAAATTACTATAACACTTATACAATTTTCTCTTAACAATTTATATAAAAGATATTCCAGGGTCATGGGCTTGCTAGAGATCCTACCACTTTCTTAGCTTAAGATTGATTTATTAAATTATCTGGGTTATTGATTATAGGGTTAATAATACCCCTAAGAATTTGTCGAATTCTCATGCGCCTATTCAAGTTAAATTAATACCTATATGTCTATGGTATTAATATTAACGAAAATGCAATAACAAATCCTATTTTTCAGCCAAACAAGGCAATTGAGTATATGTTTATCTTAATCGCGAATCTTTCACCCGATGCTTAGGATTTAGATCTTGTTCTATTTGATTATATTTGAAATCAAGAATTTCCTTTTCAAGTTTAACTCAAGATTCATAAATAGCATTTCACTGTTATCTACGCAGTAAAATAATTACAAGCAAAATCAAATAAACAACACATAACAATAAATTCAACATCTTCAATCTAAGCTTCAAATAACAAGATCATCTAACACCCATTACCCCAGAATATTTGGGTTTTTATATACTAATATTCATACAACAATCAACAATAAAAGTCTTAAACATAATATAAGTAAATATTAGGAGAAAGTTTAGAAGAACTCTTTGAATCCTTACTCCAAGTTGATGTTCCTCTTGTTTTTATTCTCCAAGATGAGTCTCCTCCTCCTTCTCTCTCTAAAATCAGATGATGGTACTCAATAATGACAGCTTTTTGCCTTTTTAAGATGTGTGTGTAGGGGTTTTTGACAATTATGCCCTTTTGGTCCAAAATATAACACTTTTGCAATCCGAGCATCCAGCCTGGTTCCCTCCATAAAGCCCCCCGTATTTAGCTACTGTTTTTGGCACCACATGTAGGGTTGGGCGCCATAGGTGGCTCCCATATTCGCAAGTTGTCCGGTTTCGTTCGTTTTGGCTCAAATCTTGCGCGTTTCGCCCCCAATTGCTCTCGAATCATTCCTACAAGTAAAAACACTTCAAATTAATCTAATTCATAGCATTTAACATCCCACATTCACGAAACAAGATTAAAATATGAGGTGATATACATAAAAATATATATACTTTAACCTAATCATCATAGTTTACAACTTATATTTTCGCCGAGCAATAAAGAGTATTTTCCGAGCATTCAACGCCTCGAAGAAAAATATTTCTGCTTATCCTCAGCAAAAAACCTCTAAATCAAATACGTCCTAAAACGCTCAGAGACTTAGTAAATTCGGCACCCTTGCGACCCCAGGGTTGAGGTCCCGGGCTCACAAAGCCCCCGCAATATGGCCCCAAGACTACGAAAGGCGGTATTCATGCCTAGAATGATCTGATATATTCGGAGACTCACCACGAGCAAATTGACAACTTGCACGACCCCAGGGTCAGAATTTCGGGCTCACGAAGCCTTCGAAAAATAGCACCGAGCTTACGAGAAGTTGTCTTCAAGCGAACTCGATAGCTCTGAAACTGTCGCCAATCGCCACACACTGGAAAATCCAAAATTGTAAGACCCTAACGGGCAGCCTCGGCAAAACCAGATCTATTCTCCCTAAACTGTAAGATCTCAACAGGCATGATAAACTGTAAGACCTCAACAGGCATGATAAACTGTAAGACCTCAACAGTAATGATAAAATGTAAGACCTCAACAGGCATGCAAACGGTAAGACCTCAACAGGCATGAAAACTCCTACAATTTAGGCTACACGTCGCATTTGTAAGAATACCTAAAGTGAATACCCTTGGTGTGTATGCCTAAAACTGCTTCTCGGGATCAAAAAATTGCCTCGTCCAAATGCACACAACTACGGTCGAAACGGCTGCTACAGCCCAAAAACGCGACTTGGGGACGTTTGATTATTGCTAAAAAATCCTCCAAATCTACTTCGAAAAGAACTGGTTGAAACACAGGCTTCCCTCAACAGGCAAAAAAGCGAGTCCCGACCATGTCGGCTCCAAAATAAAAAAAGTGTCGATCTACTTGACCTGTGGGCTATGAACCTTCCGAGATGCTCAAAATATTGCCGATTATGACTTGAAATCGAGGTTCTTTTACAACTGATGCGGGTCAGGCAAAATAATCAATAAGACCTTAACGAGAGGAAAACAAAGCCTACAAAAGCCTCCGAGCCTTACATCAAACAGCGTAAGCACCATTGTCGCCAGCTAAGCAAAGCCTACAGGCTTCACACTAAAAGGTCTCTACGACCATCAAAATGAAAATTGACAACTTGAGGATTAAAATGAGCTCGAATCATAACCCAATTCGGAGACCGCATCCAAAAAAGTTAAACTAAGCAAAGCCTATGGGCCTCATATCAAAGGGTCTCTAAGACCAAAACAACGTAAGTGCTATTGTTGCCAGCTAAGCGAGCCTCCGGGCCTTATACCGAGAGGTCTCTACGGCCAAACACGTAAGTGTCGATGTCTCCAAAAATGCATACCTTCAGGCCTCATACTAAAAGGTCTCGATGACCAAACAACAAAAAGGCCACCACCACTGGTCGAAAGCTCAAAATAAGATTCAAGTCAGCGAAGTTTCCATGGTGTTCTACCTTTGCGTAGTCTCGGTCCACAGTGGAAGGTTCCGCACCTGAGCCTTGTTATACTCAGCTGAAGTGTAAGGTGTAAATGAAGAAAATAGAAGAGATGAAGTCCATCCCTTAGCCTAGTCTATATCCACAGCTGACCCCGACTTACGGCCTTCACGCTACTACTATTATGATGTGAGTGGTTCAAATTGGTTGAATCTTTCTCCATCATCCTGGCCGGAACTTGTATGCAGCACTTGTACGGAGGTGCATGCATAAAGTCCAATCACAGCTCAAATCGCAACGCGACTCGGAGAGTGGGCCCAGATGATCATCAAATGCCTAAGGGCGGGAAGCAAAAGGCACTACCGCCAACCGGAACCTCCGAAAGGGTCAAAGGCCAATTGCAGCTCAAATTACGACACGAAGACCATTATCTCCTGGCTCGGAGACTAGCTACAAAAAAATTGCCAAAAACCCAAAGGCAGATAATAAAAATCATCATCCTAGCCCAAACAGGTTCGAAGGTAAAATAAGCTCGAGTTAGGATCCAAACTCGGAGACTAAACCCGAGGGCAATTCAATCACCATATGCCTAAAAAGCATGGCCCCTACGACACTATCAACTGTCGCGACAAATCCCCAGACCATGCGCCCGCAAGGACGTTTCGGTCCAGGAGCACATAGGGTCACCACCCTCTGCCCATGAAGACGGGAATAAGCCGGAAGGCCAATTAGAGTTCAGGACATAGCACAGCTCAGTGACCGATCCCACAAATTAACCTACATGATAAAGAACAACGACAGAAAAAGGTACCGAATGTATAATGCCTTGAAATTGTCTTTACATTACATACGACAAAAATATTCTCCATTTACAGGCATGCTCTGCGCGCACCGTAGACCAAGATACAAAATAGTAGGGACTATATTTTAAGCCAAGAGACTACAACCCGTCAAGATTGTCCTATGCAACACCCGTGAGGAGTGACTGAGCATCACACTCCTCCTCCCTTGCTCGAGCCAATTCCTCCGAGAGGATAAAGCCTCTCGCTCCAACTTCCTCAAACACTTCTCTCCGAGATCGGCAGCGAACATATTGCTCGACCCTCTTCTTACGATTAAGGGCTTGCCTCAACTTGGATTGGGCATCAGCAACATCCTTTATGAAAATCGCCATCTTATGGTCCGCCCTGGTCCCGCTTAACTCTGCTTCCGCTCGGGCGTCAACTATCTCACCCCTAAACTTCGAGAGTTCAGACTCTAGTTTCTCAATCATATCTGCTTGAACCTTTGTGCTACTTTGAGACAAGTTGATCTGGGCCTCGAAGGCAGGAATCTTGGCTGAAGCACTCATCTCCTCCAAAGCTTGAACTTGTACCTGGCCCCTTAGTTCCTCGCAGGCTGTACGGTTCACCTCACCCTTTAGGTGCTCCATGACCTCTGTCTTTTTTTGTAGCTAACACGGCAAGAAGAAGTTAGCCTTGAAAATTAAAGGTAAGCAAAGAATGATCTGCGAGAAGTTACCTACTCCACCAAATAGCTCTCATAGTTCGAGTCCCGATGCACCTCACATCGCCAATGCTGCAGCTCAACTTCTTTCTGCTTGCAAAGAAGCCTAAGGGATTCTCCCTCATCCCGAACCCTCTTGAACTTGGCCTTTTGATGAAGAAACTCAGACTTGAGCATATCATAGGCTTGCGCAAGAAAGATTCGATGAGGGGAGAAAAATGCGGGGTATGAGAGAATTACGCTCAAACTCACCGCAAAATGAAGATGACAAGTTTTCTCCAAATCGGAACACACCCCTGATAATACCGCTCATGCAGCCCCAAAAGAAACGGCTCTAGGCACAACATACTCAATCGAGGGAGACGCTTGCCAAGAAATAGGTAACCCGGGGATAGCCGACTCGGGTGACACCTCGCCCTGAAAAATACGAGCACGACCAACTCTACTAGAAACTCCTTCATACGATGGGTCCCGGACCCTTTTACTGGTACTGTCTCTCAGCTCGAAGGCCGACGACTCCAACTTCTCTTCGGGGAAGCACTGCCTCACCTCGAGAAGTCGCCTGATATCTACAAAAACAACACATCTAGCATAAATGAGATGAAAAAATGCCGCCTCAGGGTCACATCGACAGAAAAGAAAAGCTATATACACATATACCTTTATGATCCGCTCCCCACCTGATGCGAGACATGGCTCACCACCTGCGTTCATCGCAAGACGAATGGGTCACCAGCCTCCGAACCCAGCCAGGCAGATCGTGAACTTGGCTCGGCGCCCATGACGTTGCTGCAATGAAGGGAATAATACTAATTACTTGGCCAATTTTTTCTATAAACAAAAACTGAAGGAACGTCAAGGTGCCGCACTTAAGACGAAAATTCCACCCTTCGGGGAATGGTAGGAACTCCACGGGGATGACGTTGGTCGTCCTAACTCGGACAAACCAACTGGCCCACCCTCGATCTCTACCTTTATCATCATCAATAATGAAGGGCGTAGGCGAGCGATCCTTCAAGGCTAGCAATCCTTGATGGTGGAAAGGCCGATATAGCCTGATGAGATGATCAAGCATGAACTCAAGTCCAGCCTTCTCCTTGAAAAATCTCATCATCAGCACCGTCTGCCAAAATGACGGATGAATTTGTGACAAGGTAACCCGATACTCCAAGCAAAAGTCGAGCACGACCTTATCAAGAGGGCCAAATGCAAAAGGGTAAAAGTACATGCTCAAAAACCCATCAGTAGAGTCTGCGATGCCTTCATGAGGGGAAAGAACCCACAGTGCCATCCCCTCGCTCCACCCACAATATCGCCTCGCCGTCTCTAGATATTCCTCTCTCATCAAGGATACCATCTCCAGAGCAAAGCCCTTCGACTCTCCAACACTAGGAATGACATTCCCTGCCTTTTGTCTTAGCGGGTCCGAAGTGGTTGCCATAGCTAAAGCAGAACTAACAAAATAAAGCAAACAAACACAGACGCTTTTCGTGCTTTAGAAGATAAGGAGCCCTATGTCGAGACGGAAGAATAGCTGCCCAAAAATAGCAGTGTCTTACAAATAGGCTGAAGCTACACCTTTTATATACAAAAGACAGTGGCAAAGTCACCTGTCAGATGTAAGCTCCAGAAAGCCAATGGCCTTGATACGGATCGACGAGTCCATACCCAATCCTAGAAAAATCCTTCGACAGATAGCCAAGCTCGAGGATTCACACAGATCATCTCCATGCTCCAGGCAGCATTTCACGCTTGGAACCTCCATCCTCCAAGAAGCAGGGCCACAATGAGCTCCATCAAACTAATGCCATATGCGAGGCATGCGCTCGGGATCGCGATTCCTTCTATGGAAGAGCATACCCTGGAAGCTTCGATATCCAAAACTCGACGAGGCCCCGAGGAAAGGCCCCGCACATAGGCAAATTCCTCGAAAGGGAGCCAAATGTAAGGCCCCGAAAATTTTTTCCGAGTAATTTAAGATTTCGTCGTGCCAAGGTAGGCTAAATTATTTTAATTCGTGTGCAAATAAGGATTTATGATATTATGGATATCAATTGGATATGGTAACAAGTGTATAAGTCTTATTATAAGTGATTTTAGGTCTAAGGAGAGGCCTAAGTCTAAGCCAAGTTGGAAAATTGCATATTAGACGAAATTTGTAAATGAGTGCGCACAAGACCTCACTTTGAACGATCATATCTCTAGTTATATAAAGAGTTGGGTAAGGCACAACCTATAAAATTAAATCTCTTTGAGTCTAGTTTCCAAATCAACAAACCGTTCATCCTTTGGAGGTGTATACAAAAAGTTATAACCATTTTACTGGTCAAGTGTCACTCGCACGAACAGTGCGCGAACTTTGCGCGAGCTCGTGAGTTTGCGCGTTTTGCTGAGTATTCTACCTCTGACGTGCGAACAACACACAAACTATATGAAAGTTCGCGCGCCTGGAAGGTTTTAATACCCCAAGACCGGCCTAAAGGGTTCCAAAGCCATTTTTGGAGCAAGGGCTTGCTCTCTCAAGGGGATTTCGTCCCAAACTTCATCCCTATGATCCAAGGTAAGGTTTTTAGAGTACTTTGAGTGATTTCTACCCCCTAAACACTTATACTAACAAGGATTAATCTTCATAATCCTTAGATTTTTCCTTTAAATCCTTGAATTCTTCAAGAACACCACAAGTGGGGATTCTTATAATTCTTACTACAAGAGGTATGTCTATCATCTCTAACTACTCTATGGTGATTATTCATGTAATATATATACATTAGAACTCACGGGATGGTGATTGGGAGCCATAGGTGCCTAACCTAGGTTGTATTGGTATTGTAGAGGTTGTGAGATGGGTCATTGAGGTATGATTCTTGGTATAGTTGTATTATGTATGCATGCATGTGCAAATAGGGTTGTGGGAAGATTGATGAACATAAATAGGTAAAGATTGGGTTGGGGAATGAATGAAATAAAGAGAGTTAAAAATCAAGACGCTCAACTAGTGTTTGATAAAATACTCCACTGAGCTGAAACCATGAATGCCTTCCTAATTTGTGTTTAATTTTGCTATGTTTCAAGTAAATGGGGATTGCTAGAATTTCCAAAACGTCGTAGTAACTTAAGGAAAGCTTAAATGAGGTATGTATGGATAACTTCAACCTTTGTAAATTCACCTTGTTTAGAGTACGAGAAATTGGTACGTGTTATTTATGTGA
>MU670918.1:17389-83644 GCA_026770625.1 Nicotiana glauca | reverse complement strand
CTCGCCAAATCAAATACATAATTGCGGGGCCCTCATTAATTATTTACTAAAAATACTTAGTATTCGGGATAGGCCATTTAGCGAATTTTACGGCTTTCCCAAAAAATATAACACGTTAGCCACTTTAGGCGTAATTTTTAATAATCTTACCTTCCTAATACGGGTGTACCTTTCATGCAACCCAAATCCAAATCCGAAAACGTTGGATAAGAATGTGTCGAGGATCCGGGTGCATTTCATGTGACGTGATCCGAAAATATGTTCTTAAACGATGTTCACTTTCTTAAATAAAATAATTGACAAGAAGCGGTAATTAATTTTAAAATTGCACAAATTGGATAATATGTATTAAAATCAATTTTAGCCAAATATAATAGTTGAGCGACCGTGCTAGAACCACAGAACTCGGGAATGCCTAACACCTTCTCCCGAGTTAACAGAATTCCTTATCCGGATTTCTGGTTCGCGATTGTTAAACAGAGTCAAACCCTTCCTCGATTCGGGATTCAAACCGGTGACTTGGGACACCATAAATCTCCCAAGTGGCGACTCTGAATTTTAAATAAAAACAAATCCCGTTTCGACTGTCTTTAAATTGGAAAAACTCCTTTCTTACTATATCCCTTCACCGGGGTGTAGTAAAAGCCGATAAAGCTTCGGAAAAAGGAGGTGTGACAATCATTAGGTAATTTACCATTAGATCTTTAAATTATACAAATATTTAAGGGCATAAAAGTTTATCAATATTTCAGGAATATTTTAGTCGTTCAATATTTAACATAAATTATTCGTGCTTTTATAATAATATAGATAGATATAGATATAGATATAGATATAGATATAGATTGATCAAATTTTATGTAGTTAAATCCTTTATTATTGTTTTCATCTTCTCTTATTTTGGAGTAATTTCCAACCCCTCCTTCATTTTGGTTAGTGCATACTTAGAAACAATTAAATACCCTTCTCTATTGGTCCACGGAAGCTAGAAGAGCACATTAGATTAGCTTTTTGCCTCGTACACATTTTAAAAAATTATGACAATCATATAGTATTAGTTTTTTGACTCATACACATTTCAACAACAGTTCTACAACGGCATTGGAGGATGACAATCCCGTAGACTGCCAATTTATTACAGGTGTGTTGGGCAGGAAGATAAATGTGTATGGGGTCGAATTTGACAAATCGCATCCTCCGATCGACATGACCAACCACTGAATGTTTATGAGTCGACGTGAGAAGACGACCCAGGGGTAAGAAGGGAAACAACCTCGACCTATCGTCGGCCCCGCTATAGAGTAGACTTCGAAGTGGTCGTTCCGATAACTAAGCCTGGATCCCCCCATTATATAAAGGGGGATCTGAACCTTGTAATAGGTAGATAACTTGCAATAAACAAACTCATTCTCTCTCTAATCTTTATCTCTCTATCATTCTATCTCTCTCTCTCCTTTACTATTACTCTTGTTCTAATTATTGAAACGATCCTAGGGTTTATCTTCGACTACGATTTACCTCTTCATCTCTTTGATTGATTTGCTTAAAAAGAGTTTAACAACTTTTGAGTCAAACAATTTGGCGCCGTCTGTGGAAATTTCTGTAGTCGAAATCATAGTTCTCACCTGGGGTATCAAAAGCAACGATCTCTATCCTTCGCACTCCAGAGAAACCTACGATGGCAGAGAAGGTAGCAAGGTTGAAGGCAATAGCGAATGTCTCAAACAACCTATTGGACTCCCTCAATGAAGCCAGTAGAGAAGACCCTGAGAATATTACACCAAGAGGCACGCCGAAGGGTGAGATCTCATCCTCTACGCTTGAGGATCTGACGATCTTGCGCGAAAGAGGAGCTTCGACATCCATAGTGAAAGAAACACCACTAACAGTTAAAAAGCTGTTAGAGGAGTGGTTGACAAGCGCTCTAAACACCATGCTTGAAAAAACCCCTCAAGGAAATACCGGAGACTCGCCGACGGCGAAAATCGCTACTATCACCGGCGAGCCAAGCACTGTACGAACAAGTGACAACCATCCTGAAGAAGATGGAAGAAATGGAAAACGAGAACAAACTGCTTTGTGACCAAATGAAGGAACACCAGGAAAGGGTTAACAAAATACCTGGCGCCCCTAAGCTGCTACCAAAACGCAATGTGGGAAGATTTGCCCAGCAACCGTACAGTGAGGAGGCTGCTCCTCACCCCATCCCGAAAACCTTTAAAATGCCACCATACTTAAAAATATATGACGGAACTACGGATCCAGAAGATTATCTGATCCATTACATCACCGCGGCAAAAGGCAACGATTTGTCGAAAGAACAAGTGTCATCTGTGCTATTGAAAAAATTCGGTAAAACTTTGACAGGAGGAGCGTTGACATGGTATTCTCAGCTACCAGCACGGTCTATATCAACATTCGAGGAGATGGCAGACAAATTCACTACCGTTCATGCAGGAGCAAAGAAGGCTGAAGCTAGGGAAAACGACATCTTCGCCATCAGGCAAACGGCGGGCGAAGGACTTCGGGACTTCCTGGCCCGGTTCAATAGGGTAAGAATGGGACTGCCAAATGTTTCAGAAGGAATGGTAGTCGCAGTCTTCCAAAACGGGCTAAGCAGAAGCGTGTCGAAAGCGACCAAAAAGTTACTCAACAGATTCATGAAGTACCCTCCCACCACATGAGAGGAGATTCATAATGCCTACTGCGCCGAAGTAAGAGCAGATGAAGACGATCTCAATGGTCCAACCCAGCGACTCACGTCAATACAGCCCGAGGTAAGGAGGGATCGACGCAACAACGGACAAAGAGATCAACTCCCGCACTTCAACAGAGAAAGGCATCAGCCCTATGTCAGAACATCTAATCCACCTCCCCCAAGGCATACAGATGTCGTGTCGCTACATATCGAGCCCCTTCAAAACGAAAGAGGTATGCCTCCATTATTATCTGCTCATAAATTTTGTGTTTCCCCTTCAGAAATAGTATACGTACTAGAGAAGCTAGGCACGAAGGTACAGTGGCCACAAAAGATAAAATCAAATCCAAGTGCAAGAAGGTCGAATTTCCTCTGCGAGTTCCATCAGGAAAGAGGACACAAGACTGAAGATTGCATAGGTTTACGACAGGAGGTGGTCAGAATATTGAACCAGGGATACCTGAAAGAACTGCTTAGCGACAAAGGAAGGGCTAACTTCGCCAGAGGGCGCGACCCATCCCAAAGACCACCGAGGCCACCGTCGCCGGGACATACCACACAAATGATTATCGATGGTGGCGACGACTCGTTGATCAACCACGTGAAATTCACCACCATACATAAGCTGAAGCGCACAATCACTCACGAATGGTATGATGACTTCGAAGAAAGTATCACCTTCGAAAAGTCAGATGCCGACGGTTTGTCTTTTCCTCACTACGATGCTTTAGTCATAACCTTACGCATCATTGATACAGATGTGAAAAGAATCATGGTAGACGATGGAAGCGGCGCACGTATTATCCACCCGAGAGTTCTCATGCGAATGAAGATCTAGGATAAGATAGTACCGCATTGCATAACACTAACGTGTTTTAATAATGCAGTAGAGCGGACATCTGGAGAAGTAGCACTGCCAGTCCTGGCAAGGGGAGTCACGCTAGAAACTACATTCCACGTCACGAACCAGGAAACCGCTTATAACGCCATCATAGGAAGCCCATGGATATATGCCATGCAAGCCGTCCCATCAAGCTTCTACCAGGTAATCAAGTTTCCCACCCCATGGAGAATCTTCAGCATTTGAGGCAAACCGCATACCGCCTAGGAATGCTATCGGATCGCCCAAGATTGCATGCATACCAAACAGTTAAAAGGGGCAAGCACGGAAGCATAGCAATCAGCCATGTCGGGAGCTAAAATCGACCCGCTTGCAGAAGTCATCATAGACCCCTTGCAAAACAGCTATCGAAGATCTCGACCCGGTACACCTGAACGATGCCGACAATATAAAAAAGGGTTATATCGGACACAACCTATACGAGCCAGGTAAGTATCATGAAATTTTGACTAACAATGTCGACCTATTTGCCTTTTCACACTCGGATATGCCAGGGATCCCAAAAGATATCGCTACTCATAGGCTGAATGTCGATCCACTCTATCCGGTCGTATGAAAGATGAGGAGGAAATTCAATTCCACGATTAACGAGGTGGTTAGTGAATAAGTAGACAAATTGCTGGCCAACGGCTCCATCAGAGAATCGAAATACCCCTAATGGGTCGCTAATGTGGTCATGGTCAAAAAGAAAAATGGCAAGTGGAGAATGTGCGTAGATTTCACTAATCGGAACAAGGCATGTCCAAAAGATTCCTTTCCATTGCACCATATCGACCAGCTGATCGACGCAACAATGGGACATGATTTGCTGAGTTTCTTAGATGCCTACTCCGGCTACAACCAAATCTTAATGGCCGAGGAGGATCGAGAGAAAACAACTTTCATCAGCCACCAAGAGACTTACTGCTATAATGTGATGCCATTCGGACTCAAGAACGCGGGGGCCATATACCAGAGTTTAGTTACCAAGATGTTGAAGGAACAACTTGGCAAGACGATGAAGGTCTATATCGATGACATGCGGGTGAAGTCGGCAAAGAAAGAAGACCATATCGGTCATTTGAAAGAAGCCTTCGAGATATTAAAACGGTACGGGATGAAACTAAATTCGGAAAAATGCGCCTTCAGTGTGACCTCAGGAAAATTTTTGGGTTTCCTTGTGTCACAACGAGGCATCGAGGTCAACCCGGATCAAATCAAGGCCATAGACACAATACCTGAGGTACTGAACAGCAAGAAACAAGTACAGAAATTGACAAGGCAAATTGCCGCCCTATCAAGGTTCATTTCACAACCCTCGGACAGGTGCCACAAGTTCTTTAATGTACTGAGAAAAGATCATGGGCTACAATGGAACGAATAATGCATCAACGCCCTGAGGAAACTAAAAGCATACCTGTCCTCACCACCACTACTCGTCAAGGCAGACCCAGGTGAAAACCTGCTCATCTACCTAGCAGTATCAGAAGTCATCGTCAGCGCAGTTCTGGTCCACGAAAATAAAGGCACACAATTCCCCATTTACTATATCAGCAAAACCTTAATAGATGCCGAAACAAGGTACCCACACCTCGAAAAACTAGCTCTGGCACTAGTTGTAGCTTCACGAAATCTTAGACCTTACATTCAATGTCACCCCATAAAAGTAATAACGATATTTCCCCTAAAGGGCATCCTGCATAAAGCTGAGCTCTTAGGCAGACTCGCCAAATGGGCCATAGAGCTCAACGAACACGACATAACGTATCACCCGCGAACCTCCATTAAGTTGTACGTACTTGCCGACTTTGTCGCTGATTTCAGTACGGAAATTTTGCCGGAGGCGGAACAAGAGGCCCTTTGTGCCTCCACTCATTCCGACCTTTGGACCCTCTATACTGACGGAGCCTCGAACACCTCGGGATTGGGATTGGGACTCGTCCTCGAAGTCCCTACAGGCGAAGTAATCCGCCAGTCCATACGATGTCCCGAGATGACTAACAACGAGGCCGAGTACGAGGCTGTGGTTGGAGGTATGAAGTTAGCACTCAAGTACAGAGCCCGGTGACTCATCCTCCACTGCGACTCTCAACTCGTCATAAATCAAGTCACCGGGACTTTCAAAATTAAAGAACAAATACTACAAAAGTATCAATCAGAGATCCACAAGTTAATGCCAGAATTCGACGAATGCCGCCTCGAGCAGATACCTAGGGCACAAAATATTGAAGTGGATGGCCTAGCCAAGCTAGCCGCATCCACCAAGAATATCAACAAAGGAAATGTGGTCGCTCTCCTCCATTCGGCCATAGATCACATAGAGGTATTCTCCTTGAACTTAACCTAGGACTAGCGCAACCGCCTTGTATCATATTTTGCAGGACGGAACACTCCCGCAAGACAAAAAAGAGGCCAAGAAACTCCGAGTGTAAGCTGCCCGATACAGATTGGTAAATCATGATCTCTACAAAATAACGTTCGACGGCCCCCTCGCTAAATGCCTCAGACCTTACCAAACAAGACAAGTATTGGAGGAGGTGCACGAGGGCCACTGCGGCGCCCATATTGGGAATTATGCCCTCGTCCGATGTCTCATCCGTGCTGGCTATTACTGACCTACTATGAAGAAAGAAGCAGCAGATTATGTTCGTAGATGCAAGCAGTGCCAAAAATACGGCCCCATGATACATCAAGCGGGAGAACTCCTCCATTCAGTCACTTCACCATGGCCCTACATAAAATGGGGGATGGACATAATTGGCCCCTTGTCGAGTGGACGAGGAAAGGTACGTTTCCTTTTAGTTTTAACTGACTATTTCTCTAAATGGGTGGAAGTAGGTGCGTACGCCCAAATATGCGAACAAGAGGTCATCGCTTTTATATGGAAAAATGTTATATGCCGTTTCGGCATCCCCAAAAGAAATCAGCTACGACAATGGACCTCAGTTCGTCAGAAAGAAAACGACCAAGTTCTTCGAAAAATGGCACATCAAGCGTATACTCTCCACTCCATACCACCCAGCCGCCAACGGTCAAGCCGAGTCTTCCAACAAAGTAATATTGAACATACTGAAAAGGAAGCTCGAGGAAGCTAAAGGGTTATGGCCTGAATTACTGTCTGATGTACTATGGGCATACCGAACAACACCAAAGTCCAGCATAGGAGAAACCCCATATTCATTGGTCCACGAGACCGATGCAATGATACCCGTCGAGATTGGGGAACCAAGCCTGAGATACTCCCATGTCAGTGGGGCGGATAATGACGAAAGCAGGTTACAAGACCTAGATGAAGTCAAAGAACGGAGAGACTTGGCCCATATAAGAATGATAGCCCAGAGACAACAGGTAGAGGATACTACAACAGAAAAGCCAAAGTAAGATCACTCAAAGTTGGCGACTACGTCCTCAGGGCCAAAACACTAACATCAAAAGACCCAAACGAGGGAAAGTTGGGAACCAACTGGGACGGACCGTATAAAATCACATCGGCCGCAAACAAAGTAGCATTCCAACTGGAAACAATGGAGGGAATGTCACTCCAAAACAACTGGAACGTCGCCCACCTCAAGTATTTCCACTTCTGAGGGCATCTCCTAAGCCGTACTCTTTTTCCCTCACCTGAGTTTTGTCCCGATTGGGTTTTCTCGGGGAGGTTTTTAATGAGGTGGCAAAGGGGATACCCCATGGATCAAAAACGCAATTCATCACTTCGGTCCATCAACACGATCTCTAGACTGAAGTAATGAAGGGACTACCCTAATCAGTCTCCAGTATATACGCAGAAGTCGATCTCCATTGTATAAATAGAAATCTCCATTGTATGAATAGAAGTCGATCTCCATTGTATAAATAGAAATCTCCATGGTATGAATAGAAGTCGATCTCCATTGTATAAATAGAAATCTCCACTATATGAATAGAAGTGATCTCCGTTGTATAAACAGAAATCTCCACGACATGAACAGAAGTCGAATCTCCAGTCGAAGCAACATCCTAATGGTTAAGGCCATCGATAGTTGGTTCAACCTCGTTCGAACCACGACGGATACTACTTCGATGAAAGTCGAAGCAACATCCCAATGGCTAAGGCCATCGACAACTGGTTGGACCTCGTTCGAACCACGACGGGCATTACTTCGATGATAGTCGAAGCAACATCCTAATGGCTAAGGCCATCGACAGTTGGTTCGACCTCGTTCGAACCACAACGGATACTACTTCGACGATAGTCGAAGCAACATCCCAACGGCTAAGGCCATCGACAATTGGTTCGACCTCGTTCGAACCACGACGGATACTACTTCGACGACAGTCGAAGCAACATCCTAATGGCTAAGGCCATAGATAGTTGGTTCGACCTCGTTCGAACCACGACGGATACTACTTCACGACAGTCGAAGAAACATCCCAACGGCTAAGGCCATCGAAAATTGGTTCGTCCTCGTTCGACCCACAACGGATACTACTTCGACGACAGTCAAAGCAACATCCTAATGGCTAAGGCCATCGACAGTTGGTTTGACCTCGTTTGAACCATGAAGGATACTACTGCAATGACAGTCAAAGCAACATCTCAACGACTAAGGCCATCGACAGTTGGTTTGACCTTGTTCGAACCACGACGGATAATACTTCGACGACAGTCGAAGAAACATCCCAACGGCTAAGGCCATCGACAACTGGTTCGACCTCGTTCGAACCACGACGGGCACTA
The DNA here is from genome assembly GCA_026770625.1 of Nicotiana glauca. Lineage (NCBI taxonomy): Eukaryota > Viridiplantae > Streptophyta > Magnoliopsida > Solanales > Solanaceae > Nicotiana > Nicotiana glauca. The sequence continues at coordinate 75,349 of MU670918.1, read as the reverse complement.
CTTCGATGAAAGTCGAAACAACATCCTAATGGCTAAGGCCATCGACAGTTGGTTCGACCTTGTTCGAACCAAGACGGATACTACTTCGATGATAGTTGAAGCAACAACCCAACGGCTAAGGCCATCAACAATTGGTTCGACCTCGTTCGAACCACGACGGATACTACTTCGATGACAATCGAAGCAACATCTTAATGGCCAAGGCCGTCGTCATTAGTTCGACATCGTTCGAACCACGTCAGGTACTACTCCGACAACAGTCGAAGCAATATCTTAACAACCAAGACCATCGACATCAGTTCAATCTCGTCTAAACCACGACAAATTCTTCTAAAGGCAATATCTGTGAAGACTAAGTATAAAACAAAAATAACAAAAAGGGAGAAGCAACAAACAGATGAAGCGACAAAAACAAAAATCTATATTACAGCAAAAATAACTTACATTCGCCCACATGGACGGGTTTTTAGTATACTCTACAACCAAAGAAGATGCGGAAGCAAAAATATACAAGCCTAAACTAACTACCATCCCCTGCGGGATAAACGTCCTCATACCATGAGTCTGAGTCAAGACGATTGACATCCTCAGAGGTAGCATCCTCCCCCTCAGAAAAGTCGGGGTAGTAACCACATGATTCGCAAGTTGTGCGTGCTTCATTTCGCACTACCTGAACCTCCGCCTCCGTCGCCCAACCCTCTGCGTGTAAAGCCTTGTATACTTCAAGTCGAGCCTTTGTATAGACCCACATCTCATAGGCACTACAATGTGGGCCTCAACCAAATGGGGGACGAGACGAGACGAGGAAGGCCGATAATGGAGATCCATTTCCTCAGACCTCTATGGAGCGGCTTGCCTCTGCAACGCAGTCAATATGTCGGCATTAGCACTTAGCTCGCCTTTCAGTCTATCAATTTCCGCCATCCTAATACCGAGCTCGGCGGTCAGATCAGCTACCCTCTGCAATGCGGTCAATGTGTTGGCATTAGCACTTAGCTCGCCCTTCAGTCTGTCAATTTCCGCCATCCTAACACCGAGCTCGGTTGTCAGATCAGCTACCCCCTGCTGCAAGTCGGCATTCTCCGCAGCCACCCTCAATTCAACTAGAGTTCGTCATCCTTAGCCCTAAGGAGAGCCTCTAGTTCACTGTTACGAGCAACGGCCCTCATTAGCTCTCCATTCGTCTCCTCCAGCTCCACCCCCTACGTTCTAACTAGGCATCCCTCTCCTTAAGCCCCTCGCGGAACACTTGGAACTCAGGGTCCTGTTGATAGAGGTTGGCCACTGTTTGGTGCTTAGCACGGCATTTTTGACACTTCCTCAACTCCTTCTTGAAGAGGTCCATCCTCTTCCGCTCACGACGGTCTCTTTCCACCTCCAGGACGAGGGACTGGGAAGAAAAAGCAAGAGTAAGCATATTTCCGCACCCATTCTACAACGAGCAAAGAAAAAGCAGTGAGGTAATGAAACCTACCAGTAAAGCCATGTCGGCGACCTTTCGAGGCAACTCTGTATCGTTCATCGTCCTACGCATCCCACTCTCAGGGGCGGCGCATAACAGAGTAAGTGCCGATGCGACCTGCTCACTATTCAGCAGTAAGTTGCAATCCCTAGGGATTGTTATATGACGGTCAGATCCATCCGTCGCCGCCTCCACATGGGTGTGACAACCCCAAAACTCGTTTACATCCTCAGGGACAACATTAGAACCCGACCCAGTGGCTTCCACATTAGGCCCGCCGACATTAGTCGATGAACTCCCCTCAGGGGGCACACGAAACTGACCCTTGGGCCAACTCTCTCCTCACGTGCCGGCCTCCCCGATCGGATAGCATCGACCATAAATATGGGTGTCGGGGCCGTCCGAGGCGTTCCCCTATCATCAGCTTCAGTAACCACCCCTTTCCCCATCTCCAATGTTCTCCTTTTTCTTTCCGGCGGCTCCTCATCGTGAGAAGATTCATTGGCGGGTTATGGGGTCGATGTCAACAAAGTCAACTCCCCTACAACCACAGCCATGGACGTAGCCCCTGATGGGTTGTAAGAGAACGACCCTCTCAAACAGACTCGTATAGAATGTCTCGAGCATCCGTGGCGGTAGTAGGTCGCACAACAGCAGAGACTGTCGCCTTCTTCCTAGAAGCACCTTGACCTATTATCACAAAATCACAGTTAGGCAAGGTCGTCTAACAGACGAAGCAAAATCGAAAATCTACCTGAAGAAACTTGAGGACCATAGCGTTGTATAAAGGCAGGCCAAGTCCGGGTTTCCTCCGCGTGAGGCAACAGGCCGGCGACCCAATTTCTAAGACCGTTAATGGGCTGTGGCGGACGAGCCATGGCTGTAATATAAAAGTTAGAACTACGATAACAGCATGTAGCATAGAACTTGATGAACTATAGTACTTACGTGTCCTGTTCCATCTTTCTGGAAATTCGTTGGGGTTGCAGACCACATGCTCGGTCCTAACAAAGAAATATTTGTGCCAGAATTTACGGCTCACCCAGTCGTCGGTTCCAACCACCAACCCTTTTGTACCACGCATCTGTAAATGCACCATGGTCCCTCTAAGGAACCCGGCTGTGAACAAATGCAAGAGATGATGAACGGAGACATCACATCCGGTCAATGCTGCATATTTAGTCAGTAACAGAAGCACTTTAAGCATGTACGGTGTAAGATGAGCCGGGAAGATATGGTAGAATCTGTAGAACTCCTCCGCTAGAGGAAAAAGGGGAAGACCATAGCCTATCAAGAAGGGGTACTCGTAGAAGGCACAGTAGTCTGGCCTGTGAACATCAATGTGATCCTCCCCCGCTGGGATCATCTCTACGTAGGTTGGAAAGCCGTACTTTGCGCGAAGGTCATCTATGTGGTTCTGTCCCGTCTCAGAATGCACAAGAATCGTAACTGCGGAATACTTGTTGAAATCACACCGAGGCTAAGAATGCCTCGGTAACAATGCTTCCACCATAAGAGGACTGACATCCTCTTCCACTTCCACCTCCCCACCATCGGAGGAGGGCGGTGCATTCGACGGAGCACCTTCAGGAACCCTTTATTTGGTACGGCGAGATTTAGGCATATTTATGTTCGAAAAAGATCACACGAAATGAAATGAAGAAGAAGAATCACTTATCAAGGACGAGGAGTGCAGGAACACAAAAATCAAAAGAGGAGGGTTGAACAATTCAGGAATGACCAAAGTTCTTCAACGAAATCAAAACCTTCCTCTATTTATAAGGTTAGATGGCGCCAGAACTGAGGCGTAAGACTTCAAATCGATGCGGGAAATCAAGCGCCAAAGCGTTAGTTTTTTTTCTGCCTCGAGAAGGTGCATAATGATGACGCATGCGAACGTTGACGTCACCCAAAGCAAAATGTTTTACTTCAACGTTCTGACAGGTATGATTACCACCTCCCAACGGTCATGTCGTAACAAGTAAACAAGTCAAACCCTCCCTGACGAAAGCACTGATTCCGTCCATCGAGGACGCATCTCGTTGCGGCCCCGACGAGTCGGCGGAGGGACTAACTGTATGGGGTCGAATTTGACCAATCGCATCCTCCGGTCGACATGACCAACCACTGAATGTTTATGAGTCGACGTGAGAAGACGACCCAGGGGTAAGAAGGGAAAAGACCTCGACCTGTCGTTGGCCCCGCTATAGAGTAGACTTCGAAATGGTCATTCCGATAACTAAGCCTGGATCCCCCCATTATATAAAGGGGGATCCGAACCTTGTAATAAGTAGATAACTTGTAATAAATAAACTCATTCTCTCTCTAATCTTTTTCTCTCTATCATTCTCTCTCTCTCTCCCCCCTTTACTATTACTGTTGTTCTAATTATTGACACGATCCTAGGGTTTATTATTTTCGACTATGATTTACCTCTTCATCTCTTTGATTGATTTGCTTAAAAAGAGTTTAACAACTTTTGAGTCAAACAAAATGTATTTCTTTTGATTTTTTAGGTGTGAATAGGAAAAGACACCATTTGGATTGCACCTCTTCACTCTCTTATTTATTGCCTATAAATATAGAGGTATTGCCTCATACACATTTTAAAAAATTATTATAATACGTGTGTGATGAGTTACACAAAAATTGAAGGCGAAAATGCAATCTCAGTTTGAAGCACAATCACACTGGAAAATAGCTATCAAATGAATTTATATAATAGTGTTCGAACCACTTCAATTATGCAATTCTTATAAATATATCAAGTATTCAACTTGTCAATAGTTTATTTTTATATCTCAATAACACATAGTTTAAATGTGAATTTGAGCAGTATTTATTACGGTTGCAAATATTTCACATCTTAAAGTTTTTTTTTTTTAAGAAAAAAATGGAAAAGTTCAAACTTTAACATAATTTCTAATTAATTAATTACTTAGGGTTCTTATGAACCTGTTGAGGACTTCCCTTCTTTACTCAATAGGAGCAAGAAAGTTTTTTTCTGTTCAACCAAAACAAACTTGGTTGGAAAAAGTGAATAACTATACTGAATATTAATCCTTAGCATACAGAACTTCTAGCAAACAGAACTTCTATCAAAGCTCACCACAAAAACAATGAACAGTGAAAGCTCTATTCCAGCAAGAAAAAAATATGACTCATATGGTAAAAAAAAGATAGTATTGTAGCGAAAATTCTCATATACAAAGAAATTCAGTTTAAACAATAACAAATTAAGAAATATTCCAAGAATATATTCCACAGATGAAATCGGTTGAATTGTTTAATTTAGTTAGCTTATGATTTAACAATAAGTAAAGATGAGAGAATTCTCACATATGTTAGTGTGCATAACTGTTGAAAATTAAAGGGAAGGCAAACGAAAGGTTGAGATATACTCTTACTATACGTTTTCAAGAACCAATGGAGATGTAATTCAAGTGAATTGAAAAGGCTGCCGTACCGGATGAAAGTCAAAAATTGGCTTTTCATTTAAGCTAGCGTTTGGCCATAGATTCCAAATTTATTTTGAAAAATCTGATTTGGGTGAAGTTTGATTTGAAGATGAAAATGTGTTTGGACATACGTTTTCAAAACATATTTTTCAACTTTATTTTGGAAAAACATGTATATAATTCCCAACTTTTGAGAATTTGGCCCAAATTCAGCTCAATAGCTGATTTTGGGATTTGAAATTTACGATTTGAGATTTGGCCAAAATATGAGCAAAATTTATGGCCAAACACGAGTTTTGAAAATAAATCTCAAATTTATTTTGACAAAGCTTATGGCCAAACGGGGCCGTACCATATTCTGCAATTGAAGTGTAAGTTCATTTTTTTTTATCAAAATTGAAATGTAAGTTTCTGTCGTACAAAGATATATATATTGAAAGTGTTCAAGTGAAGGGCAAAATGGTTATTCAGCTTTTGAGGGATATTTTCGTAATTTAATTTAAATAGGGGTTTCTCGCTTATAATATAATACTAGTCTTTGGGTACGCGCGGGGCGGGCAGGTTTGGAGTGGCTCACTGGGCTATTTAATGTTATTTTTAAGATAAAGAAGATGCCCGAAGAATGGAGGTGGAGTACGATAGTTCTGCTTTACGAGAACAAGGGTGATATCCAAAATTGCAACAATTATAGGGGTATCAAGTTGTTGAGTCACACTATGAAGGTTTGGGAGAGGGTGGTGGAGACCAGGGTGAGGAGGTGCGTGTCTATTTCCGAGAATCAGTTTGGATTCATGCAGGGGTGTTCGACTACGGAAGCGATTCATCTGGTAAGGATATTAATGGAGCAGTACAGGGAGAGGAAGAAGGTTTTGCATAGGTGTTTATTGACCTTGAGAAAGCATACGATAAAGTACCGAGGGAGGTCCTATGGAGGTGTTTGGAGGCTAGTGGCGTTCCGATAGCGTATATTAGGGTGATTAAGGATATGTATGATGATGCTAAAACTCGGGTGAGGACTGTGGGGTGTGACTGGGAGCATTTCTCTGTGGTGATGGGATCGGCTCTTAGCCCATTTTTATTTTCCTTGGCGATGGATGTACTGTCGTGACACATCCAAGGGGAGGTGCCTTGGTGCATGCTATTTGCCGATGATATAGTGTTGATTGATGAGACGCATAGCGGAGTTAACGTAAGGTTGGAGGTTTGGAGACAGACCTTGGAGTCTAAAGGTTTCAAACTGAGTAGAACCAAGATAGAATACTTGGAGTGCAAATTCAATGATGGGACCCATGATCCAGATGTAGAGGTTAAGCTTGATGCTCAAGTTATCCCCAAGAGAATGAGTTTTAAGTATCTCGGGTCTATTATCCAGGCTAACGGGGAGATTAACGAAGCTATTGCACATCGCATCGGAGCGGGATGGATGAAGTGGAGGCTCGTTTCTGGTGTTTTGTGTGATAGGAATGTGCCACTAAGACTTAAGGGTAAATTTTATCGAGCGGTGGTTCGCCTGGCTATGTTGTATAGGCTGAGTGCTGGCCAGTCAAGAACTCCCACCTGAACAAGATGAGATTAGCAGAGATGAGGATGTTAAGATGGATGTGTAGGTGTACCAGGAGAGATAGGATTAAGAATGAAGCTATCCGGGACAGAGTGGGAGTAGCCTCTGTGGAGGACAAGATGCGGGAATCGAGGTTGAGATGGTTCGGACATGTTAAGAGAAGAAGAATTGATGCTCATGTCAGGAGGTATGAGAGGTTGGGTATGGAGAGTTTGAGAAGAGGTCGAGGTAGGCCTAAGAAGCACTGGGGAGAGGTGATTAGACACGACATGGCGCTGCTTCAGCTCACTGAGGACATGACCCTTGATAGGAGGGTGTGGAGGTCGAGGATTAAGGTAGAAGGTTAGTAGGTAGTTTATAGTTGTTCACCGATAGTCTTAGTAGCATGCATGTCCCTTCATATTCTTAGATTTCTATTACGTTATGTGGTTGTGTTTGCCTCAGGTATTGTATTCCCTGCTACTATTATTTGGTACTACTTATCCTTTATCCCCTACCCCCCTTTTTCTTTTCTCTTCCCTCCTTACTTTTCACTTTTTCTTCTTTTCTTTCCTGAGCCGAGGGTCTATTGGAAATAGCCTCTCTACCTGCATTAGGTAGGGGTAAGGCCTGTGTACAGACTACCCTCCCCGGACCCCGTCTGTTGGGATCAAACTGGGTTTTTTGTTGTTGTTGTTGTTGTAAAAAGCCAAAACACCTTCAGGGTGACAAAAAACTATATACTTCGAGTAAAAACTAAAGAAATTGTACCGGAAAAAAATTTGTCAGAACACAAAAGAAAAAATTGTTTAGCCCCATATGCTCTCTGATTTTTATAGTAGACGTCATTAAACTCTCATCGACACAAACGCCTCCTCTAACTTGTTTCAATACTAATGATTGTCCAAAGGTACCACCATATCTAAGAACCTATTAGATATGTTACCATATCGGCAAGTGATTTGTTAGGCTCATAAGGTAACCCAAAATTGTAAAGTAAGTTTGCTATATTACCACTGACGAAAATAATGGCACGCTTTGTCTATCTTATAATACAAGGAGCTTTAGCCAATAAATATTACTACTATATTTTAGTTTGTTTATAGATCAATATGTCTATCAAATATCATTAATAGTATTTTTATCTGGAATGTTCTCAAAGCAAAGATTCTATGAATTTAATTGAGAATACGAAAAGCACAAGTTATTTTTAATACACCGGATAGGTAGTCATCCAATTAAGACTAATTGGCAAGACTATGAAATGACTAAAAGAGATTCAATTGGATATTAGATGAATTTAGTTGGGACTACAAAAATATTTTATACGTTACATTGTATTTTATGTTATCATGTAAAATGTTTAAAGGCTCAATTTATTATGAGATGTTTTTACCTTTTTGTACAAAAATGACATAAGAGTAGTATTTAAATGAAGGGGAAAAATGTCGCTTAATTTTTATAGGATATTTTGGTAATTTAACTTTGCACTTTTGCCTTCACACTTATTATATATACTAGTTTCCAGACACGTATGTTGCACGTGCATTCCATATTAATTATATAAAACTTTATAAAACGATATTAATAAACTATATTACAACTTTATAGAATTTATTTTACTATATTAAAAACAACACAGTTGATCTCAACAAACATAAACAGAAAAAATGGTATAAATATATTATTTGTTGAATAACATCCTGCATCTACCATTACCCGGAATGAAGTAAGCCACACAAAATAAAGAACACAAATGAAGGAGAAAAAAATAGAAGGAAACAATTAGGATATTGTCTCATTCCCATCCCAAGATATTTACCGTGAAATTGAACAAACAAGATGGCGTAAAGAAGTCAAGCCCACTAATGGACGACAATTAGCATATTCCTGAAATTAAACTTTTTGGTTACGTTAATATATATGTATGTGATGATGATGATGATTATCATTTCTGTCATACTAAATTCATCACACATTTCAATATCTTCCTCCTTATACCGGAGCAGTTCTTGTTGAACAATTTATATATAGTTATCGATACACTTTAATTATACCTGTCAAATTACCACATTACAGCAGCTAAATTGAAGGAATTGAAGAGAATTGTTGAGAGAGGAAGAGAGAAGGAAGAAGAAGATTGAGTTCTTTATTGAAAAATGTTCGTTATCACTGTTACATCCAAGTAACCGACTTCATTTAACCAATGTTAAAATCTCTCTTACTCTTTAGACTCCTAATTTCTACTTATTACACTTTAGTCTCCCAACTCTTAAGTAGACTAAGCAACACAAAACTACCCCTCAAGCTGGAGAGTGGAAAACATCCAACACTCCCAGCTTGGACATAAGAAACTGGTGTTGTGCAGTGCCTAAAGCTTTAGTCATCATATTTGCAACTTGTTCCTTTGTTGATATATGTTCAGCTGCAATCAACCCACTCTTGAGCTTTTCTCTCACAAAATGGCAGTCTATCTCTATGTGTTTAGTCCTTTCATGATAGATGGGATTGACAGCTATATGTAGGGCTGCTTTGCTATCACAAAATAATTTTATAGGTTTTTGAATCTCAATCCCAAGCTAATTCAGATACCACAGCTGCCATGCTCCTGTACTCAGCTTCTGCAGAGCTTCTGCTCATAGTTTGTTGCTTTTTTGACTTCCATGAGATCAAGGAATCACCCATCTTCACCACATATCCTGTAACATACCTTCTTGTGTTTGGGAAGGCTGCCCAATTTGAGTCACAATAAGCCGTCACTTGTTCTATAGGTTCCCTTTTCAGCAGTATTCCTCTTCCTGGACATCCCTTAATATATTTTACAACTCTTAGTGTTACCTCTAGGTGTGATTGCTTTGGATGCTGCATAAATTGACTCAGCATTTGAACAGGAAAGCATATGTTTGGCCTTGTGATGGTCAAATATATTAGCTTTCATATAAGCTTCTGATATCCTCCTATGTCCTGTAACACTGCATCTTCTGTTGCTCCTACATGTTTGTCATAGTCCACTGTGGTAAGTTTTTGGTTCTGTTCAAGTGCAGAACTTGCAGGTTTTGCTCCACTCAATCCAACTTCAGATATCAGACTAAGGGCATACTTCCTTTAATTAAGAAGAATTCCCTTTGATGATCTCGTGATCTCTATACGTAGGAAGTATTTCAACTCCCCTAGATCCTTTACCTTAAAATTCAAGTGTAATGTCTCTTTTGCTGCTTGTATCATAACTTCAGAACTGCCTGTGATCAATAGGTCATCAACATAGACCAGTATAATTACTACACCTGCACCACTCTTCTTGGTGAAGAGTGAATGGTCATAGGCACTTTGCAGAAATCCAGCCTTTGTCAAGGCATCAGTTAGCTTAATGTTCCACTGTCTGGATGCCTGCTTAAGGCCATACAATGACTTGGTTAATTTGCATACTTTGGACTCCCCCTACCTATGAAAACCTTGGGGCAGATGCATATAAACCTCATCATAAAGGTCTCCCTGTAAGAAAGCATTATTAACATCCATTTGAAAAAGAGGCCAACACTTTGAGGCTGCCAAGCTAATCACTGTTCTGACTGTCATCATCTTTGCAATTGGTGAGAAGGTCTCATGATAGTCTAGGCCTTCTTGCTGTGTGTAGACCTTTGCTACAAGTCTTGCTTTAAACCTCTCTATTTCCCCTGTTGCCTTGTATTTGATTTTGTACACCCACTTGGATCCAATAGCCTTTTTGCCACAGGGCAAATCTACTACTTCCCAGGTATTATTATCCTCCAGAGCTTTGATCTCATTTTTCATAGCTTCAATCCACCTGACATCTTGTGAAGCTTCTGAGAATGACTCTGGTTCTACCTCTGTTGGGATTGCAGCAATATATGACTGATAAGTATTTGGGAGATGGTCATAGGACACATAGTGAGAGATAGGATATGAAATATGAGTGACAGAGTTTCCAGTGTAGTAATCCTTTAGCCAAATAGCAGGTTTGGCCCCTCTAGCTGATCTTCTAAGTAGAACTGGTGGTGTAGGCTGAACTATGGGAAGACCTGCACCATGTTCAGGCTGAGACAGTTGGGCATTGAGAGGTTCTGGCAGAGTTTGTGGTATGTGATATGGTTGTTCTTCTTGTGGCACATTTCCTGGTGCAAGTATAGAAGTCTCAGACTCAGATTCTGGAGTGGTTACATGTTCTTGGGAGGGTGCAGCTTGGTCAGTTTGATCAGATGGCATTCCCCTGTTATTTCTCTCAGTAGTTTCAGCTGTGGTTGTAGTGTCCAGTAGGAATAGATCTTCATAATCCATGTGATTGTGATCAGCTTTAAAAGGAAACACTTTCTCCCTGAAATTGACATCTCTATTGACTAGGAAGGTGTTACTGTCTAAATCAAGCAGCTTGTAGCCCTTTTGAGTTTCTGAATACCCTAAGAAAACTATTCTCCTTGCTCTTGCAGCAAACTTGTCATCTCTAGGTAATGTGCTTGCATAGCACAAACAACCAAACACCCTCAAATGATCCACTTTTGGTGGCCTCTTATACATCAGTTCAAATGGAGACTTTCCCTTCAAGATATCAGAAGGCAGCTTGTTGATCAAGTACGCAGCTGTTTTCACACAGTCTCCCCAAAATCTTACTAGCATTCCACTTTGAAATCTTAAAGCCCTTGCTACCTCTAGAATGTGTCTATGCTTTCTCTCAACAACTCCATTTTGTTGTGGAGTATATGGACAGCTACTTTGATGCACAATTTCTAGAGAAGCATATAACTCATTGCACTGAGTGTTGAAAAACTCAGTTCTATTATCTGATCTTATAGTTTTAATCATAGTGTTGAACTAATTTCTTACCAAGGCAAAAAAATCTTTTAACACTACTATTACTTCACTCTTTGAGTTAAACAAACAAATCCAAGTATATCGACGGAAATCATCAACTATTGTCACAAAATAATACTTTCTGTCATAGGTTGGGATCTTATATGGTCCCCATACATCAGCATGAACAAGTTGAAAAATACTATCTGACTTACTACTACTATTTGGAAACTTGAGTCTGCTTTGTTTAGCTAGTGGACAGACCTCACACAGCTTGCGCCAGTCTGTGTCAACTTTATTCTTTAGTTCTTCTAGTTGTTGCAAAGTACTTGATGGTGCATGTCCTAACCTTTGATGCCACAGTTCTGTATCTTCTGTTTTCCCTTTTGAACTCTTAGCTGCAAACACTCCTTCCCTTCTGAGTATGTAGAGTCCACCATTTTCTCTACCAATCTCCAGTACCTTGCCATTGTAAAGCCCCTGAAACACACAGAAATCAGGGTAGAATGCAGCCAAGCAGCATAATTCTTTTGTTAGCTTAAACACTGAAAGTAGGTTGAATTTAAAGTCTGGCACATGCAACACATTTGTTATCTTTTGGTTTCCCAGGATGTGAGCATCTCCTGAGTGTGTGATTTTTGACTTATCTCCTATAGGTATCTCCACTCTATAATAGTTTCCTTCCTCAATTTCCTTAAGACTTTCTAATACTTTCTTGCAGAAAGCTATGTGATGTGATGCACCTGTATCTATTATCCAATCATACACCTTGCTATTGGACACATTAGATAACAGTGATATTATACCTGCCATGTTTGATGAGCTTGTTGCAGCAATGGATTCTTCTCCAATAGAGGATTTAGTCAGCAGATTGACTAAATGTTTGTAGTGTTCCTCTGTCATGAAGTTTCCTGGTATCTGCATTTTTATATTTGATTCTCCTTCTGCGTTTACATTGTTAGCATAAGGTTTGTATCCATCTGATTGTCCCTTCTTTTTGCTTTTAAAATCATCTGGATAGCCTATGATTTTATAGCAATTCTCCTTTAGATGGCCTTTATACCCACAGTGTTCACAGATCATCCCAGGTTTGTTCCCTTTGAACATCTGTCCTCTACCTGCAAACATAGTCAAGGGATCCTTGTTTGTTTCAACTACTCCCAATGCTCTTTAACTTTCCTCTTGTACTGCAGCTAAGTATGCTTGCTTTACAGTAAGAATTGGTCTCCTCTGAAGAATGTTGGTTCTTATTTGGATATAGCTCTCATTTAGTCCCATGAAGAACTGCAATAACCTCTGTCTCACCAAGTGATCAACATATGGTCTTGATTCTTCACAATCACACGAAGGCAAAGGTGCTAATATGTCCAATTCATCCCACAGATTTTTCATCTTTGAAAAACAGGAGGTAATTGAATCTGTACCTTATCTAAATGTCGCAATCTCTGTCCAAAGTTGATAAATTCTGGTCAAATTGTCTTTGTCAAACCTTTCCTTGAACTCATCCCAAACCTTCCTTGCATTTGCAGCATACATAATACTCGGTACTAATTCACTTGATACTGTGCTACTTAGCCATGAAAGTATCACCGCGTTACATCTATCCCATTGTGTAGCTAGCTCTCCTCTGTATGAGCTCTTAAGGCAGCTTCCATCCACAAACCCTAACTTGTTCTTCACCAGGAGCGTAACTTTCATCGCCCTACTCCACAACGCATAGTTTTATGGCCCTGTGTATTTCAGCGATATCAATGTTGTTCCAGGCATATCAGAATCACGACGGAAAAGAGTATGATTGTGAGGTAATTGATCGACCTCGTTGTCTGCCATTGTTGAGCTTCAATTTCTGGAGCAAGCTTCAGATCTACACAATTAGAGTGACCGTTGCTCTGATACCATGTCAAATTACCACATTACAGCAGCTAAATTGAAGGAATTGCAGAGAATTGTTGAGAGAGGAAGAGAGAAGTAAGAAGAAGATTGAGTTCTTTATTGAAAAATGTTCGTTATCACTGTTACATCCAAGTAACCGACCTCATTTAACCAATGTTAAAATCTTTCTTACTCTTTTGACTCCTAACTTCTACTTATTACACTTTAGTCCCCCAACTCTTAAGTAGACTAAGAAACACAAAAATACCCAACCGTCCTGACATATGTTTCTGAATCAATTATATAATATTTTGCTATAGCTCTTTGCGTCATGACAATTACAATAGAAATGAAATAGAAACTCTTCCTCTAAACCTTTTAAATAAAAAGTCATATTAAATTGTATTATATAAGTTCAGGGTGTATGTTGCAGGTTCAGCTATTCAACCTATCCGATTCGTTGTTTTCTAACAAGACGGATTCGAATTAGTGATTGTGAAGATGCCAATGGTGGACATACTCAAGGGATTTTTATACAAATAGCCGATCATATCCATTATTTACTTTTTCTAGTCATATACATAGATTATATTTTCATATTACATAATTATACACTTATAATACATAAATGATACATATATTATATGTTCACCGGCTATTTTTATTTAAGCAGTTGGGTGGGCGGATATTTGGGTTAATAAGACTATAATTTCGAGGCTCTGACATTGGAAAAGCATTTGTAGTTGCCCAGTTTGCACTTTCAGACCCAAATTAAACATGCAGGCCATTTCTCCTTAAAATTCTTAGCCCACTTTGTAGGGAGAAATTCAAAAATATCGTTCAAAAATAGTCCAGTTTCAAAAGTAATCGAAATCTAGTCACTTTTCATGTAAAGATAAATTTGAGCGAAAACACTGTTCAAAACCCGAAAAATACGCCAGTATATTATGCTGGAGTTCCAGCATACTTATCATAGAACTCCAGCATAAATATGCTGGAGTTCAAGTACTCTTATGCTGGAACTCCAGCATAATATGATGGACTTCCAGCATAAGTACACTAGAACTCCAGCATAATATACAGGAGTTCCAGCAAAGTATAACGGTCCAATATAATATGCTGGAACTTCATACATAAGTGCTTAAATCTCCAGTATATTATGCTGAAACTTTCCGTGTGTTTGAGTTCCAGTATAATATGCTGAAAGTCCATACAGAGGTGCACCGAACTCCAGTATATTATGCTAGACTGGTCTCTGTTGCAGCAAAATAGTGGTTATTGTTTATTGACTTGGTAAACGCTGGCTATTTTTGAATGACCAGTCCGAAAACTGGCTAGACCGTGCTATTTTTACCACTTTGTGGTGCTATGCAGTTAGACACGCTTGCCCATTATTATTAAGAATAATTGGCATCCTATAACAACACATAACAGAAATTAATACTCCCTCCGTTTTAATTTATGTGAACTCATTTGACTGAGAATGGAGTTTAAGAAAAGAGAGAAGACTTTTGAACTTGTGGTGCAAAATGAGGCATATATATTTTATGTGCTCATAAATCATTGCATAAAGGTAAATTACTTCCAAATAGGGAAAGGGGTCATTCTTTTTGGCACGGACTAAAAAGAAAATAGGTTCACATAAATTAAAACGGAGGGAGTAATTTTTTAGCCTTATATTAGGTTTGGTAAAGATAGCCCCAAACAATTGACATTATACAGCCAAATCTTAAAAAAAAATTACTCTCTTTTATATTCTCTCTAAAAAAAATTACATGCTTATTTTGGATTCCCTCTCCCTTTCTCTCCTTGTATTTCTTCTTCTATCTCTTCTCTTTTACTCTCATAGTTTAGCAAAAATTATTGCAAATTATGCACACAAAAAATCCAGTGGGATGAAAAGGTAAGGTTGATTTCACATCAGAGAAAATCAAAAACAAAAACTAAGAGAGAAAAAATATATTTCAACTTTGTTTTTCTTCACTCTTCTTTTTTTTGGTTGGATTGAATGCGTGGGTATGATTGAAATTGGTAGAAAATATCTAAACGAGACTATATATAAAATTTGAGCAAGATTACCAAAAACTAAGAGAGAGAAAATATATTTCAACTTTGTTTTTTCTTCTCACTTCCTTTTTTTGGTTGGATTGAATGAGTGGGTGTGATTGAAATGACATGTGTATATCACGTTGTATATCATGTACATCAGTGTATATCACACACAAGTTTTTAAGGACGTCTGTGTATATTATTTTGTATATCGTGTATACAACACAATTTTTAATGGACACCCGTGTATATCGGGAGAAATTTAAAAATAGCCAGATTTACAACTGGTCGTTCAAAAATAGCCCAGTTTTAAAAGTAATCGAAATTTAGCCACTTTTCATGTAAAGATAAATCTGAATGGAAATATTGTTCAAAACCCGGAAAATACGTCATTATATTATACTAGAGTTCCAGCATAATATACTAGAGTTCCAGCAAGTATAATTGTCCAGTATAATATACTGGAGTTTGGAGTACCGGTGCTCCAAACTCCAGTATATTATACTAGAGTCAGGAAAGTATATCGGTCCAGCATAATATGCTGGAGTTCATATATAGGTGCACCGTACTTCAGTATATTATGCTGGACTGGTCTTATTGCAGCAAAATAGTGGCTATTTTTCATTGACTTCGTAAACGCTGGCTATTTTTGAATGACCAGTCCGAAAACTGGCTATACCATGCTATTTTTACGTGTATATCACATTGTATATCGTATATATAACACAAATTTTCATGGATATACACAGATACACATAATATACATGAGATATCACTGATGTACATAGAGATATACACGGGTTATAATAGGGGATACACATCTGGAGTCGTTTTGAACTTGAGTTTTCAATCTGAAATGTGTTATACAAAGAAGGAAAATAAAATTTTAATAATTATTTTTGATATACACATTATTATGTTATACACTGTAATATACAAATAATATAATTATTAATTATTGATCAAAAAAGAAAAATAAATTTTTGATATAGCATGTTTAAGCAAGTTCTAAAATATAAAAATAATAAATATAATTTTGGGAGTAAATAATATTTTGGTATATAAAGAAAATTAATTTTTGTACACAGAGAAGAAAAATAAATTTATAATATCTATTTTGGTATACACATGTACGATGTGCTATACATTGTGATATATAAATAATATAATATTTTTATTGTGATATACATTGATATAAAGGCAGCAATAACTATATATATAATTTTATATTATTGATACACAAAGAATGAAAATACAATTTTAATATACACGTTGATATAGACAAAGAAGAAGAAAAAAGTTGTGATATACATATTATTATTGTGATATACATTTATTGGTTATTTGATGCCAATATCTATAACTAGGGCCATTTTATGCCAACTTTATGAGTATGTTGTTATACCATGCCAAAACACCTCATATTAAAGCCGATTAAAAAAAAAAGGAGGTGATAAACTATGTATTTTTTAAAAAAGAAAATTGTACGGTTTTAGACAAAAGCTTGAAGGAGAAGTTCCGTTTGCCAAAAAAATAGTTCAATTTAGACAAATAGCAATAATAAATAAAAATTCATATACCCAACTTAATGTTGTAACTTGTAACCAAGAAAAGAAAACCTTTTAACGAGAGGTGTCTTTGCTTGGATTGAGAATGCTTTTTTGGAATAACATTTCCCTTGAAAAAAGACAACTATTTTTCAATGTTTGGTTTCCTTGAAAGGTGAAAAAATTATCTCCAAACATAATATTCCCTCCGGTCCTTTATCTTTAGCACATTCATTAAGGAAATATGAATTCAAAAATGTATTCACTAAATTAACCTTAATTATTTGTTACCTTGACACACTAGAATATGTAAATAAGGGCAAATTTTGGAAAAAGAAAATTAATTCCTTCTTATTTATGTAAATGAATACTTATTTTGGACCAAAATAAAAAGATAACTAAAAATAAAATGTTCATTTATCGTGGCCCAGAGGGAGTAGTTCTCGTGAGATGGAGAAAGCATTTCGCTACATCATGAGTGAAAGTCATTATTCTTCTAAATATTAAAGTCTCATATATGTCACTTATTTCAGTCACTATTAAATGTATGCTCATATATTATCCACCTTATGTATATATGTACAAGGTGCATTAACTTATTTTATACTTATCTCACTAATTTTTATGTATTCAAATACTGAAAAATGATCCAGAAAATAATTCTGCAATTTAAAACATATTCATGGAAAATATAATTGCCATGAAATATTTTTCTTCACACCAAATATATCCACAATCTAAAGCTTGCTATTTCATCCTACATGACCTTTACATTCGGGAGTTGATCAAGTGTACATTGTTCATTCTATTTCATTTTTATAGCTTACTGGGAAAAGCAAATATACGGTCCCCTTACATAATGCATGCATGCATTCGTTCGTGGTAAATTTTCATTACACTCAAACGTAACAGTGCGAATAACAATTAGACGAGAAATCGTTGTCAATTCAATCAACCTTATTTTCCTTAAGGTATGTTCCCTTATTCATCCACCAATGACTACCAATACATACATATATATATATATATATATACATATATATATATATATATACATATATATATATATATATATATATATATATTGATCTGGAAAATGATTACTAACTAAAAACTAATAGTAATAGTTTAATTAAGATACTAATAGTGCGACAATCTCTCTTTTTTGTAAGTAAAGCGAAGCTCTGTCTCACCAAACATCACTATCGATAAATCTTGCTACATTAATACTATAAAATACGGAAAAAGGCCTAAAAATGCACCGAACTTTCAGAAATGGTTTATCCATGCCATCCGTTAAAAAATTGCTATTTCTTTAACTGCAGTGGCATGAAATGAATATTTTTTAACGGATGGCATGGATAGACCATTTCTGAAAGTTTAGTGGTATTTTTAGGTCTTTTCCGTATAAAATATGACGAATAATATATAGGGGAGTTGGTAAGTAGTAAGTACAAATCCTTAGTACTCAAGAAAGGGCTCTACTTACACTGATTAATGTTTTTGAAAAAATAAGCTAAATATATGGAGTAGTATATTCCAGGAGAAGTCAGACGGTGTAGAATTCTGACTTATATATTGAAGTACGTACATTTTAGCCGACTGTGATGTGTAACGAAAGCAACGGTAGCTAGATGGACTTCTACATACACTAAAAAATATTATAGTGGCAAGTTATACAATGGCGAAATAGAACATGAAATGACACCACTAATGATTTTAATTAGTTATTCAGTTTCAATTAGAAGTAGTCGGTTCAAGTCTTTAGAGTGAAATCGGCTTTGGTAGGAAGAGTTTACCCCAAAATGAATTTGAATTAATTAGGCCCCAAAGTCGAAAAAGAAGAAAAAAAACCTTCAAGTGTTCTTGACTAGATTTCGAATTAATATCTCATGACGAATACTGAAATCACATGTGGACCGAAAAAACAAACTTGGAGAGAGAGTTGCATAGAGCCATAAAGAGAGAAATGCACTTGAATGTAAAATTGAATGGATTGACACTCCTAGTTCTTCCCTCGAGAATAGGCCTTTCTTGGATCATTCAAATTATTAGATAAAATACGTATAGTTTGTTGGGATTGCCTATCTTGGATTCTGATTTGCCACGATTCCCAAGTCCAAAAAATTCAAAGCAATGAATTATCCCATTTATGACTTTTATCAATTGGTCAATTAAAGTGAATGGTTTGAAAACAAAGGAGGTTTAGAGGCCAGTAAATTTGGGTTGTTCTATTGTCATTTTAAAATTGGTTGAATAAGGCCACTGCCAGTGAATAATATTGTAAGAATAATACAAGGCTGAATAATGATCCTTCCAACTAGAATGGACGCACTAAAGCACTAGTGATTGAAGGAATGAGTACTACCATAAGATTATCTTATTGGAGATTTATTTATATTTATTTAAGTACTTAAAGTGGCTTATCTTTGGGCTTTTCCCCATTTTGGTCGTCTCCTCTTATTATATGATATGATATAATATTTCAATTTTTTCGTTTCCATTAAATTCAGGTATTAGCCGACTGAATATTTGATCAGAATGATGATGCACACCTTCTCGCCAACTACCATATAATCGCAGACTTCCACAACATATATGCACTATTTTTCACGCGACGAATTAGTTTATAAACAAGTTTGATGTCTCTCCAACTGCATCTTTACAGCTGTTTGTCATTTCTTTTTCATGTATATTTATATTATTAACTGTTTATATGTTTAAACAAGTGGATACTCTAAGTAATATTACTGTAAAAGTAACATTTTTCAGCATTAATTTTGTTTGACTCGAAAGTTAACGAATACTTTGTAGGTAAATACAATCAAAAATAGATCAAAGGTAAATTGTAATCGAAAATAATAAGATCTAGAAATGTGAATTATATATCTTATTGCTTTTGATAGATTGAGTGTTCCAGAGAGAAAGAGAGAGAGAGCTTGTATTAGAAAAGATTTGATCCCCCTTACAACATTGGGATCCTTCTTTATATAACAGGAGAACCTCCTCGAAATAATAAAATAATACAGGGGTAGGTCACGTGTCTTCGAGGGGACGACGAGACTAAGAGCACGTTTTCGCTCCGACATTCTGAGATCGTACCCACACTACGACTATTGCTTAGTCATGAGTCGTTGGACTACCGTAGTGGGCAGAATTTGACCTTATACAGTTAGTCCCTCCGTTCGTTGGTGACGTAACGAAGTGCGACGCCGATGGACGAAACCATGAACCTTATACTGGGAAAAATTTGACCATGTTTGGAGACGATGACATACAGGGGCGACCATTTGAATTTGTTGATATATTGGCGCGCAAGCCCTACCCTGAAATGACGTCACCGTATGCAAGCGTCATCATTATGCGTGTTCCCGAGGAAGTACAAAAGGTGTTATGATGCTTGGTTTCCCGCTCTTGTTTGGGTCTTGCCTCTTCGATTTCAACGCTACCCAACCCTATAAATAGGGAAAGGGTTCAATTTAATCTAGCTTTGGATCATTTGCAAAAGTTTTCCGACTATTTCAAGAAAACGCTTTCTTTTTATGAAAACCCACCGCTTCCGTGAAAGTACACTTGTGGTTGTATAGTACATCGCTTCTCAATCAAAAATCATGACAAAATCTAAACGAGATAACACTCCGGGGGCTAGTAATAATAAATCATCTGACATACCGCCTCCGTCCGGCGGCAAAAAGGGAGAGAAAGGGGAGGATCTCACCCCTCTTACTGTAAATAACGTACTCCCGAAGCAATTCCTTGTCAGGAGGGACTTTCAACGGGATTCTCCTGAACAACCTTGGGAGAAATCTGAGTTAAAACAAACTGATTTAGATATTCTTCATGCATCATTTGGGATACCCGCTCACGTGGAGATGGTTCTAGCGGGAGCGGACTACGCGAACACCCACAGACCGAGGTATTGTACGTTCTATGAATATCCCTTTCTGATCGGCTATGGCCTCCCCATTTTTCCATTGTCAGAAGAACTCTGTCATTTCTACAACATATGTCCCATCTAACTCACTCCGTATACCCTAAAGGTGTGTAGGGTAATGTCTACATATGCGGAGCTGGCTGGGTTGGAAGTCTCTGTCCACCACCTTTTGCAGCTATTCAGCGCCAGCTACCTGAGGGGTACCATGCTGCATCTAAAAAATCGTGGCTCGAAGGGGTTGGTGATGCAAACCGACGATCGGGCTAACCAGGGCTATTAGCGTAGATACTTCTTTATCAAGACGGAGCATTTGGTGTCTGACCCCGTCGGATTCCCTGAGAGGTGGAATTCGAGACGTAAGTATTCCTATCCATCGAGTCATGTTATCGTACGTGACTTTAGCGGTTTCGATTATATCATCCTTATGATTTTTCTGTTATTTTGCAGCAATAGCCCACACTCCCCGGTTCATAACCGATATTAAGCAGTGGGTATCCGGTCTGCTCCCTTTCGTGGAAGAGACCCGTACGTGGGCTGAATTCATTGAACGTTACGGCCCCGCGAGCCCTTCAGGTATTTCTTCGACTTTAGTTAGTCGCCTTCACAAACGTCGTCAGCTAAATCACTTTTGTTGCCAGGTCAAAGTGCTCCTAAGAAGAGGGAGACGGCATCCGCCTCCTCCCGATCAGATGTTGGTCAGACTATTCAAGAGATATTTTACTCATCTGTTAGGGAAGCGGTGACCGTAGTCTCTTTACCAGAGGCTGCTCCTGCGGAGGTGGTTGAGAGTGAGTCGAGGCCGTCGACATCGTCTTCGCAACCTGCGGACGAGCCTTCCGAGGGCGAGGAGCCTGAGGAGAAAAAAAAGCGGAGGCACGTAACGGGTAAGGCAGTAGCGACTGGAGATAAAGAGGGTGACGTGCCTCGTCAACAAACCAGACCCGTCTTTATGGCCGACGCCATCCGTTCGAGGAGGCCCGCCAACCAGATAAGTGCTAATGTTGGAACCAGCTCAGCTCGTGTGGCCGAGAGGGCTCATCTCCCCTTGTCGGTGGCGATGTTAGGGGAATAACTACTGAGGCCGCCCACGGAAATATAGATGAGATGGCGGAAAACCCTACACGCGTGGAGATGACAGCAGACGGATCTGGCTGTCGCATCATGATTCCAGGGGCTTACAACTTGTTACAGCACAACGAGCGAGCTGCACTGGAGATGGACCTACTGTGTGCTGCCCCCCGAGCGCGAGATGCTGAGCGCAGTCAACGATGCGGAGCTGTCTCGGAGGGTCGCTAGTATGGCATTACAGGTAACTTCTCTGTTCTTACGTATGTCGTGAAGTTGATTTTGATGCGTACTAACTTACATGCATGTATATATATATTCTTTTTTAGACCATGGTTTTGGAAGTGGAGAGGAGACGCCGCGAGGAGAAGAAAGAGACCGCTTTTTATAAGATGGTAAAGAAGTACAAATGGTATCGCACCAAGCGGCGACGGATCTTTTCCGGCAAGATCCAAAATTCCAGGTGTTTCGAGAGGGCCTCGAACAGAGGGAGGCACAATTGAGCCGCAGGGCGGCAGAGCTGGAGAGAATGGATGAGGAGCTGGTGAAGGCTGTGGCTCATAATAGCAAGCTAGAATCACTCCTCAAACTGAGGGAGGAGGGGTTGGAGCTCAGCCGTGGAGTGGCGAAGGAGGCAACTGATCTTCATCGTAGGGTGGCGGCTTTGACAGCCAAGCTCGAAGCTAAGGCGTCTGAGATTGACGTCCTCCGGCATACTGCCCTGTCACAGCCCGAGGACGCGGCCCAAGATGCGCATGAGATATGGATATATGCGGAGGCCAAATTGGACGTGTATAAAAAACTTCTTGTTGCGGAACGTGCCTCTAAGGAGGAAGTTCGAGAACAGTGGCGCGAGGATCGTGCCGCCTCGTGTGGCTTGTGGGTACAGCTCCGACTCTCCTGACCGAGAGGGCTACACCTCGAAGGATGTCAACCGGATCAAGTCCGACCAATGGTTTAATGAGATTTACCGCCTCGGTGGCGATGGTCGAGAAGGAGAGCGAGCGAATGGCGATGGTAAATCTGGCGAGGCTCCTTAGGACTTGTATAGGTTTTGACTTTTTTCTTTTTTGGAATGTAATGGGAGTCCTCCATGGGACTAAATGTATATAATTTTTTGTCATAGTGAAAGAGTTATACTTTTGTGTTGTTCTTTGTTTATACATTGTTTGTCACTGTCGAGCTTGGTCGGCATATCGGTTGTGACAGCTTTTGGCCCGTAGGATGTAATTTTAACTTTTGTTAAAGCGTTATCCGCCATCGTCGAGCAGGGTCGACAATCACTAGCGATGGCCTTTGGCCCAAAGGATGTAACTTCAACTGTCGTTGAAGTGTTATCCGTTGTCGTCGAGCGGGGTCGGCGATCATTGGTGATGGCCTTTGGCCCATAGGATGTAACTTCAACTATCGTTGAAGTGTTATCTGTCATCGTCGAGCGGGGTCGACGATAATTGGCGATGGCCTTTGGCCCATAAGATGTAACTTCAACTGTCTTTGAAATGTTATCCGTCGTTGTGTAGCGGGGTCGACGATCATTGGCGATGGCCTTTGGCCCATGGGATGTAACTTCGACTGTCGTTGAAGTGTTATCCGTCATCGTCGAGCGGGGTCGACGATCATTGGCGATGGCCTTTGGCCCATAGGATGTAACTTCGGTTGTCGTTTAAGTGTTATCTGTTGTCGTCGAGCGGGGTCAACGATCATTGGCGATGGCCTTTGGCCTATAGGATGTAACTTCAACTATCGTTGAAGTGTTATCCATCGTCATCGAGCGGGGTCGACGATCATTGGATATGGCCTTTGGCCCATAGGATGTAACTTCAACTATCGTTGAAGTGTTTTCCGTTGTCGTCGAGCGGGGTCGATGATCATTAGCGTGTCCTTTGCCGCTTACAAAATGGAGAAGGTGGCCTTAGCCGCTCACATAATGGAGAAGGTGTCCTTGGCCGCTCACATAATGGAGAAGGTGGCCTTGGCCGCTTACATAATAGAGAAGGTGGCCTTAGCCGCTTACATAATGGAGAAGGTGGCCTTGGCCGCTTACATATTGGAGAAGGTGGCCTTGGCCGCTTACATAATGGAGAAGGTGGCCTTGGGTGCTTACATAATGGAGAAGGTGGCCTTGGGTGCTTACATAATGGAGAAGGTGGCCTTGGCCGCTTACATAATGGAGACTCAACTAGGCTAGTCCCTTTATTATATCATCCTAGAGAACACGTCGAATGGCCGGTATGATAAACCTGTCTCCATACGCCCCTGGGTGTCCCCTTAGCCGCCTCGTTAAAAACCTCCCCGAGAAAACCCAATTGAGACAAAACTCGGGTAAGGGAAAAAGTGTACGACTCGGGAGGCGCCCTTTAAAAATGGAATTACTTGAGGTGGGCAACGTTCCAGTTGTTTTGGAGTGTTTTTCCTTCCATTGTTTCCAACTGGAATGCTCTTTTGCCTGCATCTGCTGTCATTTTATATGGCCCGCTCCAGTTGGTGCCCAGTTTTCCTTCGCTCGGGTATTTTGACGCCAAAGTTTTGGCTTTGAGGATGTAGTCGCCTACTTTGAGTGGTCGTATTTTGGCCTTTTTGTTGTAATACCTTTCGACCTATTGCTTTTGAGCCGTCATTCTTATGTGGGCCATATCCCTTCGTTCTTCGGCCTCGTCGAGATCTTGAAGCCTACCCATGTCGTTATCTGCTCCGCTAGTATGTGAATATCTCAGGCTTGGTTCTCCAATTTTGACTGGTATAACCGCATCGGTTTCATAGACCAGCGAATACGGTGTTTCTCCTGTGCTGGATTTGGGCGTTGTCCGGTATGCCCACAGTACCTCTGGTAGCAATTCGGGCCAAAGCCCTTTGTCTTCTTCGAGTTTCTTCTTTAGTATGTTCAATATTGTTTTGTTGGAGGATTCTGCTTGACTGTTGGTGGCGGGGTGATATGGCGTGGAGAGTATCCATTTGATGTGCCATTTGTCGAAGAACTCCGTTATCTTTTTGCCGATGAATTGGGGGCCGTTGTCGCAGCTGATTTCCTTGGGAATGCCGAAGCGGCATATGGTGTTTTTCCATATGAAGGCGATGACTTCCTGTTCGCGTATTTGGGCGTACGCACCTGCTTCTACCCACTTGGAGAAATAGTCAGTCAAAACTAACAAAAATCGTACCGTTCCTCGTCCTACTGGCAGGGGACCGATTATATCCATTCCCCATTTGATGAAGGGCCAAGGTGACGTTACTGAGTGTAGGGGCTCTCCCGGTTGATGTATCATGGGGGCGTACTTTTGGCATTGTTCGCACTTGCGAACATATTCTGCTGCCTCCTTTTTCATTGTGGGCCAGTAGTACCCGGTCGGATGATGCAACGGACGAGGGCGAGATTGTCGGTATGCGCGTCATAGTGGCCCTCGTGTACCTCTTCGAGCAATTGCTTTGTTTGGTGAGGCCCTAAGCACTTAGCGAGGGGTCTGCCAAACATTCTTTTGTACAGATCGTGATTTATTAGGCAGTATCGAGCGGCTTGTACGCGGAGCTTTTTGACTGCTTTTTTGTCTAGCGGGAGTGTCCCGTCCTGCATATAGGAGATAAACTGGTTGCGCCAGTCCCAAGTTAGATTTAAAGAGAGTACCTCAGTGTGATATATGGCTGAATGGAGGAGGGTGACTATATTTCCCTTGTTGAAGTTTTTGGTGGTTGCAGCCAATTTGGCTAGGCCGTCTGCTTCGACGTTCTGCGCCCTCGGGATTTGTTCCAGGCGGCACTCGTCGAACTCGGGCATCAACTTGTGAATTTCTGATTGATAATTATGCAGTCTCTGTTCCTTGATCTGGTAAGTCCCGGTGACCTGGTTTACCACGAGTTGAGAATCGCAATGGAAGATGAGTCATCGAGCTCCGTACTTGATGGCTAACCTCATACTTGCAATCACAGCCTCGTACTCGGCCTCGTTGTTAGTCATCTCGGGGCATCGTATGGACTGACGAATTATTTCTCCCATGGGGACCTCGAGTACGAGTCCAGTCCCGATCCCGAGGCGTTGGAAGCGCCATCAGTGTAGAGGGTCCCGAGGTCGGTACTAGGAGTGGCGCGAATGTCCTCTAGTTCCGCTTCCGGCAGAATCTCTGTACTGAAATCGGTGACAAAATCTGCAAGTACCTGCGACTTGATGGCATTTCTGGGGTAATAGGATATGTCGTGCTCGCTGAGCTCTATGGCCCATCTGGCGAGCCTGCCCGACAACTCGGGTTTGTGTAGGATGCTTCTCAGGGGGAAGGTCGTTATGACCTTTATGGGATGACACTGAAAGTAAGGTCTAAGCTTTCGTGAAGCTACGACTAGTGTCGGGGCCAGCTTATCGAGGTGTGGATACCGTATTTCGGCGTCCACTAGGGTTTTGCTGATATAGTAAATAGGAGACTGCGTACCATTGTTTTCACGGACCAGGACTGCGCTGACAGCGACTTTGGACACCGCCAGGTATACTAACAAGGGTTCGCCAGGGTTCGCTTTAACTAGCAATGGTGGCGAAGACAGGTATTCTTTTAATTTTTTTAAAGCCTCAGCGCATTCCTCATTCCACTGTAATACGTGATCTTTTCTTAATACGTTGAAAAATTTATGGCATCTGTCGGAGGATCGTGAGATGAACCTGGATAGGGCGGCTATTCGTCCTGTCAGCTTTTGTACCTGTTTTTTGCTGTTCAAGGTCTCATGTATTGCGTCTATTGCCTTGATCTAGTCCGGGTTGACTTCGATACCTCATTGTAATACGAGGAAACCCAATAACTTTCCTGATGCTACGCCGAAGGCGCATTTTTCTGGGTTCAGTTTCATCCCATACTATCGTAGTATCTCAAAGGCTTCTTTCAGATGGTCGAGGTGGTCTTCTTTGTTTGCCGATTTTACCAGCATATCGTCGATGTAGACTTCCATGGTCTTGCCAAGTTGTTCCTTGAACATTCTGGTAACTAGTCTCTGATATGTAGCTCCTGCGTTTTTGAGTCTGAAGGGCATCACCTTGTAGCAATATGTCCCCTGGTGGGTGATGAAGGTTGTCTTTTCTTGGTCCTCCTCGACCATCATGATTTGGTTGTAGCCGGAGTAGGCATCCAAGAAGCTTAGCAGCTCATGTCCTGCTGTGACGTCGATCAACAGGTCGATGTGAGGTAACGGGAACGAGTCCTTCGGGCATGCTTTGTTAATGTCGGTGAAATCAACGTACATCCTCCATTTCCCATTTTACTTTTTGACCATAACGACATTGGCGACCCATTGGGGATATTTTGATTCCCTTATGGACCCGTTGGCTAGTAGCTTATCTACCTCTTTGCTGACGGCCTCGTTAATTGCGGCGTTGAACTTTCTTCTAACTTGCCGCACGGGTGGGTATAGTGGATCGACGTTCAGCTTATGGGTGGCAATATCTCTTGGTATCCCCGGCATATCTGAATGAGAAATAGCAAATAGATCTGCGTGGTTAGTTAGGAATTCATGGTACTTACTTGGATCGCAGAGGCTGTGTCCGATGTAGGCTTTCTTTGTGTGGTCGGTGTTGTCCAGTTGTACTGGGTCGAGATCCTCGACCGTTGCTTTGCAGGCTTCTACGATATCTGGATCTTTGATGGCTTCCGTTGTCGGGTCAACCTTAGTCCCCTACACGGCTGATTCCTATGTTTCCGCACTTGCTCCTTACAACTTTTTGGTGTGTGAGCAGTCTTGAGCGATTTGGTAGCATTCTTGCGCGGTGCGCGACTCACCCCGAATGCTAAATACTCACCAAGGGGTGGGGAACTTGATCACTTGGTATAAGCTTGAGGGGACTGCCCGCATAGCGTGTATCCATGGGCGTCCTATGATGGCGTTGTAGGTTGTTTCTTGATTCATGACGTGGAAAGTGGTTTCCAGTGTAACTCCTCCTGCTAAAATCGATAATGATACCTCCTCGGTGGTTCGTTCCACTGCATTGTTAAAACCTGTCAGTGTTATGCAGCGTGGTACTATCCTATCTTCGAGCCTCATTTGCGTGAGGACTCTTGGATGGATAATACAAGCGCTGCTCCCGTCATCAACCATGATTCTCTTAAAATCAGTGTCAGCAATACGTAAAGTTATGACCAAAGCATCATAATGAGGAAAAGACAAACCGTCGGCATCAGACTTATCGAAGGTGATACTTTCTTCGAAGTCGTCATATCGTTCGTGGGCGATTGTTCGTTTCAATTTATGCGAGGTAGTGAATTTTACATGGTTGATTGCTGAATCGTCGCCTCCTCCAACGATTATATTGATGGTGCGTGCTGGCGAAGGTGGCTTTGGCGGCCCCTGAGGTTGTTCCTGCCCTCGTGCGAAATTGATATTTCCCTTATCGCTGAGCAGCTCCCTCAAGTATCCTTGGTTCAGCATTCTGACTACCTCCTGCCTTAGTACTATGCAATCTTCAGTTTTGTGCCCTCGTTCCTGGTGGAACTCGCATAGGACGTTTGACTTCCTCGTGGCGGGGTCTGATTTCATTTTTTGTGGCCATTGTACCTTGGTGCCCAGCTTCTCCAGTGCGTACGCTATTTCTGAGGGAGACACGCAAAAGTTATGGGCAAATAATAAATGGGGCATACCTCTTTCATTACGGAGTGGGGTGACATGTCGCTGCGGTGCTTCTGTGTGTCTTGGCGGTGGTGGATGCGATGATATGATGTAAGGCTGATGCCTTTGTTTGTTGAAGCGCGAGGATTGTTCCCGCCGGCCCTCGCTGCATCGATCCCTCCTTGGCTCTGACTGTATCGTCGTGAGCTGCTGGGTTGGTCCGTTGAGGTCATCCTCATCTGCTCGTACCTCGGCACAGTAGGAGTTATGGATCTCCTCCCATGTGGTGGGAGGATACTTCATGAGTCGGCTCAGTAGCTTTTTAGTTACTTTCGAACCATCTCTGCTCAACCCATTTTGGAAAGCTGCGATCGCCATGCCTTCCGATACATTTGGTAGGCTCATCCTTACTCTGTTGAATCTAAGAAAGTCCCTAAGTCCCTCGCATGTTGTTTGTCTGACGGCGAAGATATCGTTGACCCTAGCCTCTGCTTTCTTTGCTCCTGCGTGGGCAATGGCGAACTTATCCGCCATTTCTTCGAATGTTGATATCGTTCTGGCTGGCAGCTGCGAGTACTATGTTAACCCCCCTCCCAACCTCGTCAACGTTTCTCCGAACTTTTTTAGCAGTACGGATGGTACTTGTTCCTTTGACAGATTGTTACCCTTCACAGCGGTCACATAATGGATCAGGTGGTCTTCGGGGTCTGTCGTCCTGTCATATATCCTTAAGTAAGGTGGCATCTTGAAGGTTTTTGGGATCGGGTGAGGTGCAGCTTCTTCGCTATATGGTTGTTCGACGAATCTTCCCACGTCACGCTTCGGTAGTAACTTAGGAGCGCCGGGAATTTTGTCTACTCTTTCCTGATGCTCTTTCATTTGATCCCAAAGTGCCTTGTTTTCGTTCTCCATTTCCTCCATATTTTTAAGGATGGCTGCAAGTGTGCCATCACTGGTCTGGTCATTGGTGTGGTTGTTGTTTTTACGTACTGTATCGGGTTCACTGGTGGTAGTGATGTCTGTCGTCAACGGGTTCTTGATGTTGCCTTGGGGCGATTTTTCGAGCAAGCTGCCTAGGGTGTTCATCAGCCACTCTTCCAATAGCTTTTTGACCACCGGGGGTGGTGTTTCTTTGACTACAGACGTGGAAGCTCCCTTTTCGTGCAAGATCGTCAAATCTTCAAATGGAGAGAGTGAGATTTCTCCCTCTTAAGTGCTACCAGGCATTGTGCTCAAGATGTTTTCTCTGCCGGCCTCGTTGAGGGGGCCTATGAGGTTGGTTGTGACGCCTGCTATTGCTTTCAATCTTGCGTCATTTTCTGCCATTTTTCGATTTCAGTGCAAACTATGATTTCACAACCAACCTTCCTTCACACCCTACTGAAATCGATTGCCGTGTCTAGGTGCAAACTATGATTTCGATTGCCGAAATCCCCACAGATGGCGCCAAATTGTTTGACTCGTAAGTTAACGAATACTTTGCAAGTAAATACAATCAAAAATAGATCAAAGGTAAATCGTAATCGAAAATAATAAGACCTAGAAATGTGAATTATATATCTTATTGCTTTTGATAGATTGAGTGTTCTAGAGAATAAGAGTTAGAGAGAGAAAGAGAGAGAGAGCTTGTATTAGAAAAGATCTGATCCCCCTTACAACATTGGGATCCTCCTTTATATAACAGGAGAACCCCCTCAAAATAATAAAATAATACAGGGGTAGGTCACGTGTCTTCGAGGGGACGACGAGACTTAAGAGCACGTTTTCGCTCCGACATTCTGAGGTCGTACCCACACTACGACTATTGCTTAGTCATGGGTCGTTACTGCCGCATTAGACAGAATTTGACCCTATACAAATTTATAGTTCCATAAGCTGCACTAGACTAAAATCCTATACCCTTCTAAGCTGGTGGAGGCTTATAGTTGAGTTCATTGGTTGATGGTACTAAAAATAGTGGTTAGATTAATAGTTCGGAATATTAATCAAAATACTCTTACATCAGAGGAATGTGCCGAAAGCAATCACTTTCATATGCTTTTCATTTTTCAAATATATTGTATCTTTCAGGAATGAATAGACGTATGTGTAACCTTCAATTTTATATGACATATACTCAATATTGACTACAAAATAATTGGCCTCGTCTAAAAAAAACCAAAAAAAATTTGCTTCGTCTTCCCCCACTAGTCACATCTTACCAACCGCATATACATGGAAATATAATTGTCCCTCTGTCTCTTCGTATACATCCAAAACCTCGGGCCAAAAAATCATTACTGAAGTCTCGTCTCTCAGAATATAGATATGATCGAAACTTGAAAAAATAAATTCTTGAAGAAAAATGATTTTTGAAAGTTAAAATTGTATTTAAACATGCATTTACTTGAAAAGAATTTTAAGTTTTATAAATAGAAAACTTCAAAAACTACTCTAGCTGTTTTAGGGATTTAAAGATTTTGTTCCAAAATCTGCCAAAAATGGTAAAAATTTATAAATAATCAGATATTTAAAAACAAAGTTTTTGTTTTTTTAAAAAAAAAAGCTCCCAAATTTTATGACCAAACGGGAACTAGGAGCATGTTTGGCAAGCTGCCAAAAACTGTTTATCTTGAAAAACGCTTTTATTCAAAAGTGTTTTTTAAAAAAGTACTTTGGCAAAATAATAGTTTGTGTTTGGCCAATTAGTTTGAGTACTGCTTTTTACAAGCTCATTGTATTTGACCAATCTTTTAATAAAAATACTTTTAAGTATCGAATTACGAAAAATAACAATAAAGGTTCAATTTTCGATTAGTATCATTTAGAAAAGAAAATAATTTAAACATTTATTAGAAAAGAATTGAATTAAAATATAAAACGTAAAGTAAAAGTATAAACTAAAATTGTAATTAATATAAAATATTGTTATTCCAAAGCAATAGCATTGGGTGTTTGGTATTACTTATTGTTTAAATGAAAATTTAGATTATGTCAAAATACATCATTCAATATAAATATAAAAGCTACTCTTAGGAATATGAAAAAGGAGAATAAAAGTATGACTAAAATAAAAAATAAAAAAAGAGAAGAAATGCATAGTATAAATAAAAAAAAGAAAAATATTAAATTAATGAGGGATAATTTGAAAAATATAATCTATTATAAGGTTATTTTCTCTTGAACAAATTAATTTGCTGATTCTGTTTTTTTGGAAGAAGCTAGAATTTACTTCTGCTTTTTGGAAGAAGCTAGAATTTGCCGCTCAGAAATAATATTTCATTTTGGTCAAACACCTTAAAATTTTCCAAAAAAAGGAGTACTTTTAGCATCCGAGAAGCTTTGCCAAACAGGATCTAAGAATATCTACATAAGAACCGTTCTGCTCACATCATCAGCTCTTTTAGCACGTAAACCCGTAATAAATGAAGCAAATAAAAGCTCGTATACTCTATAAGCTGCCTAAGTAACTATATATATAACATAATGCTGGTGGCACAAAAATGCGTACAAGAGCAGTTGGCAAACGAGATAAATGGAAGTAAAAGATACTAGAAACACAAACGAGGAGAAAAAAAAGTTGTAAGGGAGCGTTGAGGCAGAAAAGAATGAAGCCTAAACTAAGGTATGAGATGGAATCTTAAAATTGTTGGGTCCGTACTGCCAAGTAAAAGAAATTCTATATTTCACTTCTCTGTGTACACTGCCGTAGAGTTGATGTAACCCTGCAATGGCAGGGAAGCTTCTATACAGGAAATTTGATTATTAATTTATGTAAAAAAACTTTTAAATGTACCCTCCAGCGTGCTCTCGCGTCATCTCAGCCCGTCGAAGTGCACCTCCCACTGAACTTCAACAGCCGCTTCAAAGCAAAATCCTGCTCTCATTGTTTGTCTTAAGGTGATGAGAGAACTATTTTCTCTAGATCTATCACACAACTGCATGGCTGTTTTCTTTGTTTCACCAAATGTAACCGCCACCTTGATTTAAATGCTGCTACTTAATGTTTCCTCCTCATTAGATGGTTCTAGACACTCCCATGGGTTTGAGTAGAAATAATCTTCTTCTTTGGGTCGGTCTGGAATAACCAACCTCTTGCTAGGATTGCCCATACGTTCAGCATGAGCTTCCTTGACCGAGTTAGAAAACTCATCCCATGTCAATGATCCAGCATTATGCTGGTCTATCAAATCCACTAGAAGCTTTCTATCCAACAAGATCGTTTTCCTGTACCCAAGATATCTGCATAGAATGGTAAAGATTTAGATAGAAGAAGTAACAGATAACCTTAACAATGACACATGTAGCTAAAACTGTACTGAATACATACTGGGCATTACTAACAATTAAAAGCAGGCCAGCTTAATGCAAAACAAAAGGATATCATTTATCTTAAGCATTTGAGCAGATAAAAAAATTCATCAGATGGAAATACCTGCGATGTCCTTCAACAACTTTTGCCATGTTTCCATCATATGTAGGAACAAAGATATCACTCTCCAATGAAACTAGATAATCCAGTGCAGCCATTTGAGAAGAGTGATTTTGAAAGAACATAAGGTCAGAAGGTTCAAGTAGTGTCTCCTTCCTCACCTGCTCAACATAAAATAGATGAGTCCACAAATTCAGGCAACATAAGCAGCTAAAAAACTAGCTTGCACTTTCTAACTACCAGATTAGGATAAGCTGCTGTAAGACTAGCCATTCTCCTTTTTCCGCCATATATCTCTCCAGCAGCAATGTAAACTTGTATGCTGGGATCAATGTCCAATGCCCTTAAAGTCAGAGCAGTTTCTTCAGGTGTCAAAGGACAGAGACCATCTCTCCTTTTCAAATCTGAATTTATGATTTTTTCTTTCCACCACGGATAAGCGTATCTGCAAAAGGATTAAATCAGCCCAAGAGTGACAAAGACAACGAAAGACCATCACTTAATACAAGGATATAAGT
The DNA here is from genome assembly GCA_026770625.1 of Nicotiana glauca. Classification (NCBI taxonomy): domain Eukaryota; kingdom Viridiplantae; phylum Streptophyta; class Magnoliopsida; order Solanales; family Solanaceae; genus Nicotiana; species Nicotiana glauca. The sequence goes on along the minus strand of MU670918.1, from coordinate 42,117 downwards.
TTACCTCATCCTTGTCAACTCGTCAACCTCATCCTTGTTACATCCCTGAGAACAGCCAGAGAAGGCCAGCATATCCATTTCATATCTCAGGTGCAGTACCATAAAAGGACCCTTTTGCCTGAGAAGTCGAACAACCTTTCTGCCCAGCTCTTCTATCTGCGGGGTGAATTTCAAGGCACTAAAATTTACTCGACAACGCAGTTTTTGAACTTCCATGGGTTGACCATTATTGGCAAGCCGAGCATCGGTTCTGTTTAAGTGAACAACTTTGTACTTCCGAATTAAGGGGTGAATCTGTAATCAGCAAATGCGACAATTGTTACCCACAGAAGATTATGTGAGTTAACAACACTATCAAAGAAGCGTGGCCTAAACCTACAAACCTGATTATGGTAGTAAGAAATATCAGACCAACTGATAGGAGGCATGGTGTAAATCATTCCTAGCTCTACTCTCCTCTTCAATCTTGGGGGTAGCTCTCTCAATATTCGAACTTCATCTCTCAAGGATGATATAAAATGATCAACATCAAAAATATCTTGAAACTCACTGCAAGTTCAACAGTATTGTTAGTGCACCACAAATCATAATCCTCTGTTTTTTAAGGAACCAATCTATAAATAGAATCAACATACTCAAGGAGACACACCTTGGATCAGCCCAAAATGAGGTTTTATCCAGCTCAGGAACTATGAGAGTCACATTCAAATATCTTGCAATAGCAACCATATCACATATCTGCAACAACAAATACAGAGAAATGAGGGGAGAATTAAAGAAACTTACAGCTATCAAACTCACAATCGTTACCCTTATCGGATTACATCAACACGTGCCACTAAACTGATATTTATCTTAAGTAAAGCCACTCACCGCAGAACGCATTTGATTCAGCCCTCCATTGCATGAAACCATAAGATAACCATTATTTTTGTAAACCCCTGAAATAAAAAATAATTATGACAACAGTCAGGACTCGGATACTCATGAGAAAACAAATATCCAAGGAAGCAAATTCTCAGCAAGCTCCTTTGCTGTTTTATTTGGACCATTAGCATTGTCAATTTATAATTAGCACCATGCCACAAAAGACTGGTGATCAGAAAACACTCTTTACATAAGTCACCACAATGTATGAAGTAACACTTAACGGCTATTTCACAATTTCACTAAAAATGACCCATCTATGCTCTACTCTACAACAGAATATGTTAAAAAGCTACTCACTCTTAGGTGGAAGAACTCTAGCAGGGACCTCAGGCGACGAATTGACAACAAATGAAGCAGCAGACTCCTGTGAAAAACAAGACGGCCAGCCTTTCAAAACCCTAGGACCCCAAGTCTCCCCTAAAGTCATCAATTGAACCACACAAGTCCACAACAGTATCGACGTTGTTGCCCTTATCATCCATAACTTCATTCTAGACCGTGACATCATTGAACTTTTCAGTTTCTCCACACGACTATCACCTAAAGCCACTGCTTTGAAACCCATTATCTTCTTCTTCTCCTCTCTGTCCTCCAATTCACTCTTTTTACCCTCTATTCTGAACATATCCCACCCATACAAACTCCCCTCTACTCAAAATTCTTATCTATTTACTCCAAAAAAGCTCACGCCTTTTTTATAATGTAGTATCCAAAGTCACTCAGAAACGAAAGGAATTTTTTTAAGAGAAAAAAGCCTAACAGATTACGTGAGCGGATCAAATCCGAGCAGCAAGAGAAAAGAGGACAGAATTTGATCCTTCAGAAACGTGAACAAAACTTGGATTATTAGATCTTCCAGAGACTAGTTTTCTTCGGAGCAGCACCAGAAACCCTAAATTTCTCGCATAGGAAGGAAAAAAATCGACGAAAAGTTCGATCTTTGAGTGATAACGGAAGCGAACCCTAACTGATTATTCAGTTTTATCTTTTCTAAGGGAAGAAAATCAATATTAAGAGAGAATGCGAAATGTGGCGGATATTGGGAAGATTTTCCGGCGAGACGACGTTCGCCGGAATCTGGTGCCGCCGTCGGTGGGCGACGAGAGAGGGAGGGAAAGAGAGATTGTGAAGAGGAGAGAGAGAGACGAAAAAAAGGAAAAAGGAGAGAGAGGGAATAAGAACACGCACCGCGTGGTGGGTTTAGGGGAGTGATTTTGGGGTGTGTTATAGCGGTTATCACATGCGGCAACTTCCACAGTTCTCTTCCTGTTATTTTTCCATTTCTCCTTTTATGTATACTAGTATAAGTACTCGCGATGCGCGGATAATTTGACAAAATATTAACCTTATAAATTATGATCTAATATATCATATTGACTTAGTAAATATTAGTTGTATTTTATTATTTAATATAGTGTGCAGAAATATAACACAATCTATTATCTATACATAATTAAAGGATACACATCATGTAGTAATCAAATAAAAGTTTTGATAATTTTTATTTTTATTATTGAATTAGCAAGTACTTAGAACTATTGATAATTTTCTTGAGTGTTATCTATTTTTCTTTTATTTTTTAATTTATTTAAAATATAAATATCATGAAATTATTTCTATTCCCCTATTTTCGTACATTCCTTTCTACTATAATACTTATTTGATTAGTTTTCAAACTTTATAGTTTATAAAATTTAAATAAAGTAATATTTTTTTATTATAGTTAATTTATTTATTTTATTTTATTTTAAAATATTTGTAAAACTCTAACTTGAAACTACTCCTCAATTTGAATGGATTTTTTATTTTCCTTCTTTTATTATAGCTAATTATAAAATATGTATTTATAATTTAAATAGAGTAACCAATTAATTAAAAATTTAAGATTCAAAGGTTTATAGTTAGAAAGGGAGTAACCAAAATTACTCCCCAACTTGAGCATGTAGTGTTTTTTTGTTTTATTTTTTAATATTTTTGTTTTTACTGTAGCTAATATAATTTTTTTCTTAGTTTTAGTTTTTTATTTTAAAATAATTTTAAAACTCTAACTTGAAACTACTCCCAGGTTGAAAAATGCCACTTGAAAAATATTTTGTCTTAACAGTGGCACTTGACTTCTTGTAGTTTTCATTTGAATTGAAAGTTATTTTCTTTTTTTTTTATTTTAAAATATCTCCAACTTGAAACTACTCCTAAATTTGAATGGGTATTTTTTTTATTTATATATTTCCATTTTTTTATTATGGCTAAATTATATTTTTTATTTATTTTTTATTTAATATATTCTTAAAATTCCAACTTAAAACTACTCCCCAATTTGAATGAGTAATTTTTTTTTTCCATTTTTCATAGCTAATTATAAGATATCTATATTTATTAATTCAAAAAAAAAAAAAAGAGTTAGAAAAGTAGTTTTTTTCATAAAACTCCAACTTGAAACTACTCCTAAATTTGAATTAGCAATTTTTTATTTTTTAATTTTATTTTATATTTAAAATAATTTTAAATCAATACTTGGCGTCTTATTGAGTAGTTATTTTTATTTATTTATACTTTCCTATTTTTAATATAGCTAATTATATGATATCTATATTTATAATTCAAATAAAGTAACCAATTAATTAAAAACTTTAAGAAGGTTTTTTTGTTAAAAAGGTAGTTTATTTTGTCTTAATAATGCCACTTTTAATTATTAATATTTTCGTTTTTTTTTAATTATAGCAAATTAATTTTTTTTTTAATTTTAAGATAACTTGAAACTCCAACGTGAAATTATTCCCCAATTTGCATGAGTAGTTATTTTTTTATATTTTTATTTTTTAAATATAGCTAATATAATATAACTATATTTATTAATTCAAATAGAGTAACCAATTAATTCAAAATTTAAGAAGTTTTTTTTAGTTAAAAATTTAGTTTATTTTCTCTTAATATTGCCACTTGGCTTTTTGCGGTTATGCCACTTGTCTTAATAATGTGTTTTTGCCTCTCCTTTTATTATATATAGATTTTATTTTATTTTATGTTTTGTTTTTTTCTTTTTCTACTTTGTTGTAGCACTAATATATAATATTGTTTGATTGCAATAGCTATTATTTTTTGTACCCAACAAAATTTGTTATTATTTTTATATTCGTTCTCCCTTGGGTTCATTTTTTAAACTAAATAAATTCTGTCTTTGACTTTTAATTTTATTTTTTTGATTTAAATTGGTTGGAGGCTATCTTTGTTTGATTATGTCATATCAACTATAATATACAAACCATTTGAACAAATGGCAAACCTTGTGAAGTATGTCACTATAATAATGTAATTAATAAAATGTAATAATATACTTAGATCAATTTGTTCTTTGTGAAAATAAACCATATTCATTAATCATATAATATTTTCTTCTTATCGAGACACAAGTAAGTTCAATTCAACACTTTGAATAAGAAAGAGCCAAGTTATTTTGTGTAACTAGTTGTGAGTCAAATATACCAACCTTTTCTATTAGTTAAAATATAGCAATAAAAATTGGATCAGTAATAAAGGGGCAATATCATTATTTTTCATCGTGAAGATTTCTATTTACCTGAATTAAAAATATTTATGGCAAAATAATTTGAGGAACCATTCAGAGCTCCTCATAAGACTCGTTAGAAAATCCGTTATTGGACTTGGTTAATTGCTTGAAACTTGATCAAAGCTAAGATTGGACATACATTTATTTAAGAATAAATAAATAAGCAATAAAAACAGAATAATGAGAGGAAAGATACAAGGGGCTAAAGAGCAGCCTTTGTAGTATGAAACCGGGCACACCAGATTACTCCTCATCACAGAGTTTTGATGAATGGAGAACCACGGCAAATATGGAAATGTAACCAATAAATGAGAGCCAGCTAAATTGTAATCGGTCAGGGTCCATTTCAATAAAAGTCCAGTCAGACGTGTCAAAGATCGAGCCATATTAACATTACACGTGGCGCTGTGAGATGACCTTACAACAACTTTCGTATCGCCCGTATTATAATGGACATACAGACACCGACAATATCTCGCGATATTTCTGTGGCTGCATTTAGGAAAAAACCTTTATTTTTGGCGTTTTACCATCTTTGTTACCTTTTGATTTTTATCCTCTTTTCTTTTGACATTCTTATCACGAATTAGTTGGCTCTTCCTGTTTTACTTTTTTGGCTTTATTCACTTAGTGCAGCAGAAGAGTGAACTGATCCCTAATATATCTTTGCCTTTGTAATTTTTTTCAGTCCGAGTATGAGAATATTATTGTGTTATCTCCTAAGGTAAAAGATTAATTTCCTTCATAATTCTAAAAAGATAAAAAAATATTAGTCTTTAAATTTTGTATTTCTCGATTATTAATCGAGAGAAAAGTTCGATTGTAGTTGTTTAGCACTGATTAACTTTTGGTTATTGTTCCAAAAGATATATCTGTTGAGCTTACGATTTAATGTGATTCCATTTTCACAAATTATTGTACAACTTCGAAATATTAAAACTAATACAAAAGTTATTACAAAATTTCTAATATAACAAATGAACAGGAAAACTTAAAATAAGAACATGAGACAACTATCTAGTTGGAGATGGTTGTAATACAGTCCTTATTTATTCTTCGAAGTATAAAGTGAAACTTGATTCATCATTACTCAAGGAATGATTAGCTTGCATTGTCTAAGTGATGTCTAATAGTAGTAATAATAAGAGCCAGTTTATTTAGATCACAACTGGTAGTTTTCTAATTTTATAACAACTAATTAAAATAATAATATCTTCCTTAATGCTATTATTAAAATTATTTCTAAGTAACATCTTAATGTTTTTTTGTTTTTTATGTTTTTTTTGACTAATCTTGTTTTTTTATTTTTCTAAATTAATGAATCTCCTAAAACTCTTCAACTGATAAGGAATTTAACTATTATGCTAATGAAGAAATTACGGCAGAGATTGAGGAAGGAGATGGGTCTTCTGGTATTCCTTTATAAATGCAAGACAAGACTTCTACTATATTATGGAGGTGTTGCGTGATAGAGATGAAATTGTTGAAAAATATTATCATGTGTGAGTGACTTTGATTATTATAATAATAAGTAATTATACTAGATAATATTATTGCTTTGGTATACCTATATATGTTACAATGATTTCAATATTTAGTATGTATTTTACTTTATGTTTATATTTTAATTAAATTAAATACATAATAATAATAACAGTCTCTTGTAATAAATATTTGATTTTTTTTTTTAATTATTATAAAAGCTTGGTACAATCCCTTTTGGTAATTTGACACTCAAAAGTACTTTTTATAAAGATTGGTCAAAACACAATTTGTTTATCAAATTTTGTAAAAAGTACTTCTAAAATTTATTGGCCAAACACAAATTGTTTTTTTTTTTTTTCAAAAGTATTTTTGAAAAAAAGTAATTTTAGAAAAAAATACTTTCCAAAATAAGCATATTTTGGCAGCTTGACCAAACGGGCCCTTAGACTCAAGAATTAGGGTAAATTTACCATGGTTAGGTGATTGAAGTTCATTTGCAAGACTATGTATATATTAATTTGGAGTAAACGTCCCAATGTGAAAGTTTTTACTCGAAAATAGCATACATAATTAAATTGTTCAACAAAGGCATATCCTAATTTTGTTTCTAAAACATATCACCATTTGCAGTAAGGTTTATCTTTGTTATTCTTCTTTAAGGCATCTTATGTTTAGGCATGTCAAAAGTAATTGATAATATAGCAGTTACTTTAGAGCTTGATGGTAGGGTAGGAATTCGTGTTTTAGTTATATTTTGCATTTTAATAACTATACTTTGATTGTATTTGAGACTAATTGTTAGTACTTTGTACTTATTAAGTGTGTTATGCTGTGTAGAATGTGATTTCGAGTTGAGAAGCAAGTTTGGAGCTAAATTGATAATTTAAAGCTTTGAAGTGTGAGTACAAGCCCAAGAATTAAGTCGGGATAGTGTTCGAAATTCGAGGACTAGTCTGGATGATAAAAATTGAGAAAAAATCCTACTCTGGAAATAATACACTACCGCAGTAGTGCGAATTTTCTACATAGTCAATAAATCAAGTCTCTTAAAAAGCCCACGTGTGTGACGCATGGGGCGACACATGGCGCGGCGCGATTGTGTATTTTTGTTGTCCAATTTTTTCACTCCGGCTTGAAAAATGGTAGTTTCATCTGGGCGTGTTCTTAAATACACAAAAATACGATTTTTAAAGAACTTTGACCGAGGGAGCTTTTGGAAAGCATTGGAGACTTCAAGACACACGATTTCATCATCTTTCTACCAATTCAATACGGGAGTTTGGATTGTAAAGTTAGTGTCATGATCCAAATCAATGGATCGCGATGGGCATTCGGTACCTTACTCAACCGAGTACCAACATAATGTATCTTTTATATCATTCTATCATAGGTAAATGAACCGGAGTAAAGCATAATGGAATACAAACTATACATATGAAGTACGAGCCTATAAGGCCAACGTGATTCTTTATATACTCGAAACATAGGCCGACAAGGCCATACAAGTATCCGTTTACATGACATCTATCTACAAGCCTCTAAGAATACATAATATCATAAAGGTCGGGATAGGGCGGGACAGGGTCCCGCCATACCAATCAATATATGTACAAATCATACTGACTAGAGAAGCAACTACGGAGCAAATGCAGCGCACCAACACCTTCTGTTGTGCTAATAGCCTACTTTAAGGACTCTTGATCTATCTATCAGGATTTGCGGGTATGAAACACGACGTCCCCAAGCAAAAAGGGACGTCAGTACGAATAATGTACCGAGTATGTAAGGCATAGAAATAAGTACATACAAGACATGGATGAAATATAGAGTAAATGACTCAACTTGTAGGTCTGGATAACTCTGTAAATCATAAAATACTTATAGTGTCATGCATATACGTATGAATGTCATGTTGTGCATAATTACATGTGTTCATAATATCATCAAGCTTCTGAGGGTATCCTATCATATCATCTAGGCCACTGTGGGCAAAATCATCAACATATACCAGTTGATCAGGTGGTGGTGCGTATACAATCAAAATAGATCAAATGTAAATCGTAATCAAATATAATGAGACCTAGAAATATGTATTATGCTTCTTATTGCTTTTGATAGATTGGATACTCGAGAGAGGAAAAAGGTAGAGAGAGAAAGAAAGAGAAAGCTTGTTTTATAAGAGAACAGATGCCTTTACAACATTGGGATCCTCTTTTATATAACAGGTGAACTCCCTTGAAATAATAAAATAATGCAGAGATAGGTCACGTGCTTTCAAGGAGACGACGAGACCTAAAGGCACGTTTCACCCCGACATTCTAAGGTCGTACCCTCGTTTCGACTATTGCTTAGTAGTGGGTTGTTGCTACCATAGTGGGCAGAATTTGACCCAGTACAGTTAGTCCCTCCGTTCGTTGGTGACGTAACGAAGTGCGTCTCCAATAGACGGAACCACGAACCTTGTTCTGGGAGAATTTGATCATGTTCGAGGATGACGATGTAGAGGGGTGATCATTTGAATCTGTTGATATATTGACACGCAATCCCTTCCCTAAAATGACGTCATCATATGCATGCGTCATCATTATGCGTATTCCCAAGGAAGTAAAAAGGGTGTTCTGATGCTCGGTTTCCCGCGCCTGTTTGGGCCTTGCCTCTTCGATTTCAATGCCACCCAACCCTATAAATAGGGAAAGGGTTTAACTTAATCCAGCTTTAGATCATCTGCAAACGTTTTCCGACTATTTAAGAAAACACTTCCTTTCTTTGGAAACCTACCGCTTCTCTGAAAGTACACTTGTTGTCTTGTCGTATACCGCTCCTTGAACGGAAACCATGACAAAACATAAACGGGATAATAATCTGGAGGCTTGTAATAATAAACCATCTGACGCGCCGCCTCCCTCCGGCGGCAATAAGGGAGGGAGAGAGGAGGATATCACCCTTCTCACTGTGGATAACGTGCTACCGAAGCAACTTCTTATCATGAGGGACTTCCAACGGGATTCTCCTGAGCAAACTTGGGAGAAATCCGAGTTAACGCAAGATGATTTAGATAATCTTCGTGCGTCGTACGATATACCTACTCACATGGAGATGGTTTTAGCAGGAGCGGACTTCGTGAATGCCCAGAGACCGGGGTACTGCGCGTTTTACGAATATCCTTTTTTTAATCGGCTATGGCCTTCCCATTTTTCCATTGGCGGAAGAGCTCTGCCGTTTTTACAACATGTGTCCCACCCAACTCACTCTGTACACCCTAAAGGTATGTAGGATAATGTCTACATATGCGAAACTGGCTGGGTTGGAGGTCTCTGTCCACCACCTATTGCGGCTATTCAGCGCCGGCTACGTGAGGGGTACCATGCTGCATCTAAAGAATCGTGGCTCGAAGGGGTTGGTCGTACAGACCGATGATCGGGCTTACCGCGGTTATTGGCGTAGGTACTTATTTATCAAAATGGAGCACCTGGTATCTAACCCCGTCAGATTCCCTGAGAGGTGGAATTCGAGACGTAAGTATTCCCATTCGTCGAGTCATTTATCGTGCATGACCTTAGCGATTCCAGTTATACCATCGTTATGATTTTTCTGTTATTTTGCAGCAATAGCTCACGATCCTCGGTTCATAACTGATATCAAGCAGTGGGTAGCTGGTTTGCTGCCTCTCGCAGAAGAAACCCGCACATGGGCTGAGTTCCTTGAGCGTTACGACCCCGCGGGTCCTTCAGGTATTTCTTTGACTTTAATTAGTCGCTTCTACAAACTTTGTCAGCTAAACTATTTGTATTGACAGGTCAAAGTGCTCCTAAGAGGAAGGCGACAGTATCCACCTCCACCCGATCAGATGTTGGTCAGAATATGTAGGAGATACTTTATGCATCTGCCAGGGAGGGGCGACCGTAGTCCCTTTACAAGAGGTTGCTCCTGCGGAGGTGGCTACGAGTGAAGCGAGGCCGTCGACATCGTCTCCGCAGCCTGTGGACGAGCCTTCTGAGGGCGAGGAGCCCGATGAGAGAAAATGCGGAGGCTCGTAACGGGTAAGGCGGTGGAGACTGAGGATGAAAGGATTGACGCGCCTCGCCAAACAACTAGACCCGCCTTTATGGCCGACGCCATCCGTTCGGGGAGGCCGGCCCACCAGATAATTTCTAATGTCGGTACCAGCTCGGTTCATTTTGTCGAGGGTGGCTCATCACCTCTTGTTGGCGGCGATGTTGAGGAACCGACCGTTGAGGTTGCCCACGGGGACGTAGACGTGGACGAGATGACGGAAGGCATTGCACACGTGGAGATGGCAACAGACGGGTCTGGCCGCCGCATCGTGATTCCAGGGGCTTACAATTTGTTCCAACACACCGAGCGGGCTGCACTGGATATGACTTTACTGTGTGCCGCCCCCGAGCGCGAGATGCTGAGCACCGTCAGTGATTTAGAGTTGTCTCGTAGGGTCGTTGGTATGGCATTACAGGTAACTCTCCGTTCTTCCGTGTGTCGTGAAGTTGATTTTGATGCGTACTAACTCACATGTATGTGTATATTTTTTAGATCCCGGTTTTGGAAGTGGAGAGGAGGCGTCGTGCGAAGAAGAGAGCGACCATTTTTTGATAAAATGGTGAAGAAGTACAAGCGGTATCGCTCCAAACATCAGGCGGTTGCGGACCTTTTTCAGCAAGATCCAAAATTTTGGGTGTTCCGGGAAGGCCTCGAACAGAAGGAGGCGCAATTGACCGCAGGGTGGCGGAGCTGGAGAAAACGGATGAGGAGCTGGTGAAAGCTGTGGCTCGTAATAGAGAGCCGGAATCACTCCTCAAATTGAGGGAAGAGGAGTTGGAGCTCAGCCGTGGGGTGGCGGCGAAGGTTGCCGATCTGCATCGTAGGGTGGCAGCTTTGACAGTCGAACTTGAAGCCAAGGTGGCTGAGGTCGACGTTCTCAGGTGTACTGCCCCGCCACGGCCTGGGGACGTGGCTCGAGATGCACACGAGATGTGGGTATATACGGAGGCCAAATTAGATGTATATAAAAAACTTCTCGTTGCGGAACGTGCCTCTGAGGAGGAAGTTCAGGAGCAGTGGCACGAGGTTCATGCTGCTCGTATAGCTTGCAGGTACAGCTCCACTCCCCTGATCGAGAGGGCTACGCTTCGGAGGATGTTAACCGGCTTGAGTCCGACCCATGGTTTAATGAAGTTTACCGCCTTAGTGGCGATGGTCCAGAAGGAGAGCGGGCGGATGGCGATGGTAAAAATGGCGAGGCTCCTTAAGGCTTGTATATATTTTGCCTTTTTTCTTTTTGGAATGTAATGGGGGCCCTTCGCGGGACTAAATGTATATAATTTTTGTCATAGTGAAAGGATCATACTTTTGTTGCTATTCTTCTTGTGTTGTTCTTTGTTTAAACGTTATTTATCACCGTCGAGCTTGGTCAGCACTTCTATGGCGATGGCCTTAGCCGATAGGATGTAACTTCAACTATCGTTGAAGTTTTATCCGTCGTCGTCGAGCGGGGTTGACGTTTGTCTATGTAGGCCTTAGCCGTTAGGATGTGACTTCAACTGTCGTTGAAGTGCCATTCGTCGATATCGAGCTGGGTCGACGTTTTACTGGCGATGGCCTTTGGCCCAATGGGATGTAACTTCAACTGTCGTTGAAATGTTATCCGTCGTCGTCGAGCTGGGTCGACATTTATTGGCGATGGCCTTTGGCCCATAGGATGTAACTTCAACTGTTGTTGAGGTGTTATCCGTCGTCGTCGAGCTGGGTCGACGTTTATTGGCGATGTCCTTTGGCCCATAGGATGTAACTTCAACTGTTGTTGAAGTGTTACCCGTCGTCGTCGAGCTGGGTCAACGTTTATTGGCGATGGACTTTGTCCCATAGGATGTAACTTCAACTGTCATTGAAGTGTTATCCGTCATCGTCGAGCTCGGTCGACATTCGGTCGACATTTATTGGCGACTACCTTTGGCATATAGGATGTAACTTCAACTGTTGTTGAGGTGTTATCCGTCGTCGTCGAGCTGGGTCGACGTTTTACTGGCGATGGCCTTTGGCCCATAGGATGTAACTTCAACTGTCGTTGAAGTGTTATCCGTCGTCGTTGAGCTGGGTTGACGTTTATTGGCGATGGCCTTTGGCCCATAGGATGTAACTTCAACTGTTGTTGAGGTGTTATCCATCGTCATCGAGCTGGGTCGACGTTTACTGGCGATGGACTTTGGCCCATAGGATGTAACTTCAGCTGTTGTTGAAGTGTTATCCATCGTCGTCGAGCTGGGTCGACGTTTACTGGCGATGGCCTTTGGCCCGTAGGATGTAACTTCAATTGTTGTTGAGGTGTTATCCCTCATCGTCGAGCTGGGTCGACGTTTATTGGCGATGGCCTTTGACCTATAGGATGTAACTTCAACTGTCGTTGAAGTGTTATCCGTCGTCGTCGAGCTGGGTCGACGTTTATTGGCGATGGCTTTTGGCCCATAGGATGTAACTTCAACTGTTTTTGAGGTGTTATCCATCGTCGTCGAGCTGGGTCGACATTTACTGGCGATCGCCTTTGGCCCATAAGATGTAATTTTAACTGTTGTTGAGGTGTTATCCATCATCGTTCTGGGTCGACGTTTATTGGCGATGGCCTTTGGCCCATAGGATGTAACTTCAACTGTCGTTAAAGTGTTATCCGTCGTCGTCGAGCAGGGTCGACGTTTATTGGCGATGGCCTTTAGCCCATAGGATGTAACTTCAACTGCCGTTGAAGTGTTATCCATCGTCGTCGAGCTGGGTCGACGTTTATTGGCGATGGCCTTTGGCCCATAGGATGTAACTTCAACTGTTGTTGAGGTGTTATCCGTCGTCGTTGAGCTGGGTCGACGTTTATTGGCGATGGCCTTTGGCCCATAAGATGTAACTTCAACTGTTGTTGAGGTGTTATCCGTCGTCGTCGAGCTGGGTCGACGTTTACTGGCGATGGCCTTTAGCCCATAGGATGTAACTTCAACCGTTGTTGAGGTGTTATCCGTCGTCGTCGAGCTGGGTCGACGTTTACTGGCGATGGCCTTTGGCCCATAGGATGTAACTTCAACCGTTGTTGAGGTGTTATCCATCGTCGTCGAGCTGGGTCGATGTTTATTGGCGATGGCCTTTGGCCCATAGGATGTAACTTCAACTGTTGTTGAGGTGTTATCCGTCGTCGTTGAGCTGGGTGGACTTTTATTGGCGATGGCCTTCGGCCCATAGGATGTAACTTCAACTATCGTTGAAGTGTTATGCATAGTCGTCGAGCTGGGTCGACGTTTATTGGCGATGGCCTTTGGCCCATAGGGTGTAACTTCAACTGTTGTTGAGGTGTTATCCGTCGTCGTCGAGCTGGGTTGACGTTTACTAGCGATGGCCTTTGGCCCATAGGATGTAACTTCAGCTGTTGTTGAAGTGTTATCCATCATCGTCAAGCTTGGTCAATGTTTATTGGCGATGGCCTTTGGCCATTTTCGCAATTGAGGTGGTGTGCTTAGCCGCTTACATAATGGAAAATGTGGCCTTAGCCGCTACATAATGGAGAAGGTGGCCTTAGCCGCTTACATAATGGAGAAGGTGGCCTTAGCCGCTACATAATGGAGAAGGTGGCCTTATCTGCTACATAATGGAGAAGGTGGCCTTAGCCGCTTACATAATGAAGATTCAACTAGGCTAGTCCCTTTATTATATCGGCGTGGAGAGCTTGTCAAGTGGCCAATGTGATAAACCTATCTCCATACACCGCTAGGTGTCCCCTTCTCCACCTCGTTGAAAACCTCACCAAGAAAACCCGATTGGGACAAAACTCGGGTAAGGGAAAAAGAGTACGACTCGGGAGACGCCCTTCTAATGTGGAAGTACTTGAGGTTGGCGACGTTCCAGTTGTTTTGGAGTGTTTTTCCTTCCATTGTTTCCAACTGGAATGCTCTTTTGCCTGCATTTGCTGTGATTTTATATGGCCCGCTCCAATTGGTGCCTAGTTTCCCTTCGCTTGGGTCTTTTGACGCCAAAGTTTTGTCTTTGAGGACATAGTCGTCCACTTTGAGTGGTCGTATTTTGGCTTTTTTGTTGTAATACCTCTCGACCTGTTGCTTTTGAGCCGTCATTCTTCTGTGGGGCATATCCCTTCGTTCCTCGGCCTCGTCGAGGTCTTGAAGCCTATTCATGTCATTGTCTGCTCCGCTGGTATGTGAATATCTCAGGCTCGATTCTCCAATTTCGACTGGTATGACCGCGTCGGTTCCGTAGACCAGTAAGTACGGTATTTCTCCTGTGCTGGATTTGGGTGAGGTTCGATATGCCCACAGTACTTCTGGTAGTAGTTCGGGCCAGAGCCCTTTTGCTTCTTCAAGTTTCTTCTTCAGTATGTTCCATATTGTTTTGTTGGAAGATTCTTCTTGGCCGTTGGCGGCGATGTGGTATGGCGTGGAGAGTATTCGTTTGATGTGCCATTTGTGAAAGAACTCTGTTATCTTTTTGCTGATGAATTGGGGGCCATTGTCGCTGCTGATTTCTTTGGGGATGCCGAAACGACATATGATGTTTTTCCATATGAAGGAGATGACTTCCTGTTCGCATATTGGGCGTACGCACCTGCTTACACCCACTTTGAGAAATAGTCAGTTAAAACTAACAGAAACCGTACCTTTCCCCGCCCTGCTGGCAGGGGACCGATTATGTCCATTCCCCATTTGATGAAGGGCCAAAGTGATGTTATTGAGTGGAGGGATCTCCCGGTTGATGTATCGTGGGGGCGTATTTTTGGTACTGTTCACACCTGCAAACATACTCTGTTGCCTCCTTTTTCATAGTGGGCCAGTAGTATCCGACTCGGATGATGCAACAGACGAGAGCGCGATTGCCGGTATGTGTGCCACAGTGGCCCTCGTGTACCTCTTCAAGTACTTGCCTTGTTTGGTGCGGCCCTAGGCACTTAGCGAGGGGTCCGCCAAACGTTCTTTTGTAGAGATCGTAATTTATTAGGCTGTATCGAGCGGCTCGTATGCGGAGCTTTTTGGCTTCTTTTTTGTCGAGCGGGAGTGTCCCGTCCTGCAAATAGGAGATAAACTGGTTGCGTCAGTCCCAAGTTAGATTTATATAGAGTACCTCAGTGTGATCTATGGCTGAATGGAGGAGGGTGACTATATTTCCCCTGTTGATATTTTTGGTGGCTGCAATTAATTTTGCTAGGCCATCTGCTTCGACATTCTGCGCCCTAGGGATTTGTTCCAGGTGGCACTCGTCGAACTCGGGCATCAACTTGTGAATTTCTGTTTGATATTTTTGCAGTCTCTATTCCTTGATTTGGTAAGTCCCGGTGACCTGGTTCACCACGAGTTGGGAATCTCAATGGAGGATGAGTCGTCGAGCTCTGTATTTGATATTTTTGCAGTCTCTGTTCCTTGATTTGGTAAGTCCCGATGACCTGGTTCACCACGAGTTGGGAATCTCAATGGAGGATGAGTCGTCGAGCTCTGTATTTGATGGCTAACCTCATACCTGCAATCACAACCTTATACTCGGCCTCGTTGTTAGTCATCTCGGGGCATCATATGGATTGACAAATTATTTCGCCCATGGGAACCTTAAGAACGAGTCCCAATCCAGATCCCGAGGCGTTGGCAGCGCCATCAGTGTAGAGGGTCCAGAGGTCGGTACTAGGAGAGGCACGAATGACCTCCAGTTCTGCTTCCGGCAGAATCTCTGTACTAAAATCGGCGACAAAATCTGCAAGTACCTGTGACCTGATGGCGTTTCTTGGGTGATAGGATATGTCATGCTCGCTGAGCTCTATGGCCCATCTGGCAAGCCTGCCCGACAACTCGAGCTTGTGCAGGATGCTTCTCAGGGAGAAGGTGGTTATAACTTTTATGGGGTGACACTGAAAGTAGGGTCTAAGCTTTCGTGAAGCTACGACTAGTGCCAGGGCCAACTTCTCTAGGTGTGGATACCGTATTTCGGCGTCCACTAGGGTTTTGCTGATATAGTAAATAGGAGACTGTGTACCTTTGTTTTTACGGACCAGGACTGCGCTGACAGCGACTTCGGACACTGCCAGGTATACTAGCAAGGGTTCGCCAGGGTTCGCTTTGACTAGCAATGGTGGCGAAGACAAGTATGCTTTTAACTTTTTCAGGGCCTCAGCACATTCCTCGTTCCATTGTAGTCCGTAATCTTTTCTCAATACGTTAAAAAAATTATGGCACCTGTCGGAGGATCGCGAGATGAACCTGGATAGAGCGGCTATTCGACCCGTCAACTTTTGTACATGTTTTTTGCTGTTCAAGGTCTCAGGTATTGCGTCTATTGCCTTGATCTGATTCAGGTTGACTTTGATACCTCGTTGTGATACGAGTAAGACCAAGAACTTTCCTGAGGCTACGCCGAAGGCGCACTTTTCTGGGTTTAATTTCATCCCATACTGTCGTAGTATCTCGAAGGCTTCTTTCGGATGGTAGAGGTGGTCTTCTTTTTTTGCCGACTTCACCAGCATATCATAGATATAGACCTCCATGGTCTTGCCAAGCTATTCCTTGAACATTCTGGTAAACAGTCATTGATACGTCGCCCCTGCATTTTTGAGTCTGAAGGGTATCACCTTGTAGCAATATGTCCCTTGGTGGGTGATGAAAGTTGTTTTTTATTGGTCCTCCTCGGCCATCATGATTTGGTTGTAGCCGGAATAGGCATCTAAGAAGCTTAGCAGTTCATGTCATGTTGTGGCGTCGATTATTTGGTCGATGTGAGGCAACGGGAACGAGTCCTTCGGGCATGCCTAGTTAAGGTCGGTGAAATCTACGCACATTCTCCATTTCCCGTTTTTCTTTTTGACCATGACGACATTGGCGACCCATTGGGGATATTTTGATTCCCTTATGGACCCGTTGGCCAGCAACTTATCTACCTCTTCGCTGATGGCCTCGTTGATTGCAGCGTTGAACTTCCTTCTAACTTGCCGCAGGGGTGGATATAGTGGGTCGACGTTCAGTTTGTGGGTGGAAATGTCTTTTGGTATCCCCGGCATATCTGAATGAGAAAAGGCAAATAAATCCACATGGTTAGTTAGAAATTCATGGTACTTACTTGGGTCGCAGAGGCTGTGCCCGATGTAGGCTTTCTTTGTGTGGTAGGTGCTATCCAGTTGTACTAGGTCGAGGTCCTCGACCATTGCTTTGCAGGCTTTTATGATGTCTGGATCTTTGATGGCTTCCGTTGTCGGGTCGACCTTAGTCCCCAACACGACTGATTTTTATGCTTCCGCACTTGCTCCTTCCAACTGTTTGGTGTGTGAGCAGTCTTGAGCGATTCGATAGCTTTCTTGCGTGGTGCGCGGCTCGCCCTGAATACTAAATACTCCCCAAGGGGTGGGGAACTTGATCACTTGGTAGAAGCTTGAGGGGACTGCTCGCATGTCGTGTATCCACGGCCGTCCTATGATGGCGTTATAGGCTGTTTCTTAGTTCATGACGTGGAAAGTGGTTTTCAGTATAACTCTTCCTGCTAAAATCGGCAATGATACATCCCTGGAGGTTCGTTCCACTGCATTGTTAAAACCTGTCAGTGTTATGCAATGCGGTATTATCCTATCTTCGAGCCTCATTTGCGCGAGGACTCTTGGATGGATAATACAGGCACCGCTTTCGTCATCAACCATGATTCTCTTAACATCAGTGTCATCAATACGTAAAGTTATTACCAAAGCATCATAATAAGGAAAAGACAAACCGTCGACATCGGACTTATCAAAGGTGATACTCTCTTCGAAGTCGTCATACCATTCGTGGGCGATCGTTCGTTTCAATTTGTGCGAGGTGGTGAACTTTACGTGGTTGATTACTGAATCGTCGCCTCCTCCGACGATCATGTTGATGGTGCGTGTTGGCGAAGGTGGCTTTGGCAGCCCTTGAGGTTGTTCCCGCCCTCTTGCGAAGTTGGTCTTTCCCTTATCGCTAAGCAGCTCCCTTAAGTATCCTTGGTTCAACATTCTAACTACTTCCTGTCGTAGTCCTATGCAATCTTCGGTTTTGTGTCCTCGTTCTTGGTGAAACTCGCACATGACGTTCGACTTCCTTGTGGCGGGGTCTGATTTCATTTTTTGCGGCCATTTGACAGCTTCTCCAGTGCGTACACTATTTCTGATGGAGACACGCAAAAGATATGGGTAGATAATAAAGGGGGCATACCTCTTTCATTACGAAGTGGGGCGACATGTCGCTGCAGTGCTTCTGTGTGTCTTGGCGGTGGTAGATGTGAGGATCTGATGTAAGGCTGATGCCTTTCTTTGTTGAAGCGCGAGGGCTGTTCCCGCCACCCATCGCTGCGTCGATGCCTCCTTGCTTCTGACTGTATCGTCATTAGCCACTGGGTTGGTCCGTTTAGGTCATCCTCATCTGCTCGTACCTCGGCACAGTAGGCATTGTCGATCTCCTCCCGTGTGGTGGGAGGATACTTCATGAGTCGGCTCAGTAGCTTTTTGGTCGCCCTCGAACCATCTCTGCTCAGCCCGTTTTGGAAAGCTGCGACCGCCATGCCTTTCTGATACGTCTGGTAGGCTCATCCTTACTCTGTTGAATCTAGCCAGGAAGCCCCTGAGTCCCTCACATGCGGTTTGTCTGACGGCGAAGATATCGTTGACCCTGGCCTCTGCTTTCTTTGCTCCTGCGTGGGCGGTGGCAAACTTATCCGCCATTTCTATAATGTAGATATCGTTCTAGCTGGAAGCTGTGAGTACCATGTTAATACCCCCCCCGGTCAACATTTCTCCGAACTTTTTCAGCAGTACGGATGGTACTTGTTGCTTTGACAGATCGTTACCCTTCACAGCGGTCACATAGTGGATCAAGTGATCTTCGGGATCCGTCGTCCCGTCATATATCCTTAAGTAAGGTGGCATCTTGAAGGTTTCCGGGATCGGGTGAGGGGCAGCCTCTTCACTATACGACTGTTCGACGAATCTTCCCACGTCGCACTTCGGCAGTAACTTAGGAGCGCCGGAAATTTTGTCTACTCTTTCCTGATGCTCTTTCATTTGATCCCGAAGTGCCTTGTTCTCATTCTCCATTTCCTCCATCTTTTTAAGGATGGCTGCGAGTGTGCCATCGCTGGTTTGTACATTGGTGTGGGTGTTGTTTGTTTGTAGGTTCACTGGTGGTAGTGAGGTATGTCATTGACGGGTTCTTAATGTTGCTTTGGGGTGATTTTTCGAGCAAGCTGCCTAGGGTGTTCATCAGCCACTCTTCTAGTAGTTTCTTGACCACCGGGGATGGTGTTTCTTTGACTACAGATGTAGAAGCTCCCTTTCCGTGTAAGATCGTTAGATCTTCAGATGAAGAGGGTGAGATCTCTCTCTCTTGTGTGCTACCAAGTGTTATGCTCAAGATGTTCTCTCTACCTGCCTCGTTGAGAGGGCCTATGAGGTTGGTTGTGACGCCTGCTATTGCTTTCATTCTTGCGCCATTTTCTGCCATTTTTCGATTTCAGTAGGATGTGAAGGATGGTGGTTTGTTGCTTTTTCTTTTTTTGATATTCTAGGTGCAAACTATGATTTCGATTGCCGAAATCCCCACAGACGGCGCCAAATTATTTGACTCGAAAGATAACAATTACTTTGCAAGTGAATACAATCAAAATAGATCAAAGGTAAATCGTAATCGAATATAATGAGACCTAGAAATATGTATTATGCTTCTTATTGCTTTGATAGATTGGATATTCGAGAGAGAAAGAAAGAGAAAGGTGGTTTCATAAGAGATCAGATGCCTTTACAACATTGGGATCCTCCTTTATATAACAGGTGAACTCCCTTGAAATAATAAAATAATGCAGAGATAGGTCACGTGCTTTCGAGGAGACGACGAGACCTAAAGGCACGTTTCACCCCGACATTCTAAGGTCGTACCCTCGTTTCGACTATTGCTTAGTCGTGGGTCGTTGCTACCGTAGTGGGCAGAATATGACCCCGTACAATAACGCCGTAACTTTTTCCCCATATTATACATATATATATATATATATATATATATATATATATACACACACGCGCGTATATAACGACATATGATCATGTGTTAGTGCACATGTATAAATGAATGAAATGCATGAAAAAATGTTAATAATCTCAGTATTCCTTTTGGAGAAACTTTATCAACTATGTATTGTTCTGAGACCCATGAGCAGAAAATATAATAATATGTCACATGGGGAATCAAGAACACAGAAAACCCTAGTATTTCTATTAATGGAGTCGCTTATGAAAAATGTGTGTTTCATCTGTTTAATTTGGATCATATTAAAAAGGTAGAAGGGATAGCCTTAACATACCCATAGTAAGAAAAAATTCGTATGATATTCTCCGAAAAGGTTGTACCGTACTCCCTTAGAATTGCACCATCTCACGTTGCTAACATGCTAAGAAATCTCGTTGGATTTTGGTCGAAGAAATCACGTTATAATATTTTTGTGGGAATTTGTAGGAAATTGCTAAGGAATCACGTTGTTAAGTATCAAGAATTTTTGTTGGATTGGGGTTGAAATCTGTTTTTGCAAGGTTTGAATTAGGAAGAAGGTTATAAGATTTGATTATTTAAGGCCAAATGAAGCCAACTCCTAAAGGCCTTCACGTAGGTGTCCTGTCTCTTACTTAAAAATGGCCACCTTTCAGTCAAAATGGCGAGTCACTTTAATTAGCATAGGGCTGCCACATTGGTTGATTTACATCTTATCCAAAACCTTAGTTTTTATCCAAAAGACAACCACTAGTTATTAATTAACTAGGTAAATGTCTCATTACCCACATAATTGATTATTATTTCAATTTACTTAAAATACTATTCACTTTTAACACACCTTATACACCTTAATATCATGGTCATGTGGTACCCTGTATGACACTAATCTATAAATACTGGGTATTTTAGCTCGGGCCATATTTTATCCCAACATGATAAATCTCGTCGAAATTCATTTTCTTTGATTTGCTTCCCCTCTCACCTTTACGAATTTGCTCATCACTTGTTTGAAATAACATAATGATTATAATCTCAAATACTATTCCGGAAATTACGTTGATTAACTTACGGCGAAACTTTAATATATGAAAATGCGGGATATAACAGTTAGATTGACGTTTTCATATTTTAACTCTATCTGTGATGACCTCCTCCGTGATTATGGAGTAGTTTACCTTTGGGTTTAACATGATTTGGTGACTTGATTGTTATCTATGGATTTGATTATTGTTTGATTGCTTGAATTTGTTGGAGTAGCTTTAATACTATTCGTGATTTTATTTATTATCGTGTTTAATCGGAAGAAGAGCACAATATTTACAAAGCACGCCTTAATTTATGTTGGAACTTCTTTAAAGTAATCGAAAGAGCTTGTGATATACCCTTTTGAATTAAGATTGAGAAATATTCGCGAGAAGCCAATAGATTCTTGCAAATTTCACTGGACTTCATAATACCTTATTTGAACGATTTAGGTTCATTTGAGAAAGGAACCTGAATCAGAACAATAGGATAATAACCTATTGAATTCGTGAGAAGTAATAGAATATTAAGAGCGAAAATTAACAGTGTCAATTCAAATATAACAATCTTGTACGTATCATGTCATGATCTTATTTCTTACACTGATGACAACTCAATTGTGCTAATCTCTAGTTCTTCGCGATCAATTGTTATTTGTTTTATTTTTACTAGTTAATTATTGTTCATAACCATTCTCAATCAAAATGTTAATTATCCTGAATAACATTTAAACTAGAAATTACTAGAACACTACTTAAATTCATCCATATTTAAATAAGCACGTCAGAAGTTATAGTTTATTTTATATCTCGTTGATATTAAAGCATTGGAAGACATTTTTAATGATATAATACTACAAATTTGTCAACCTTGTTAATGTACTTGTCGTATACCACATATAATACAGCAAGACAGAAAAACAAACTATGCATTCTTACAGGCTTCTAAAATATAAAAATGAAGGTCCACACGAAAATTGATAATCTTAAGGCCAGAGATTTTTATTGTCAAGCAAATCCAATAGGGTGAATTTGTGATTTCTTAAAATGGTAGAAAATATCCCCGACATAACGAAGTTGTACTTAAAACCTATTAAGGCAAAGACAAAATCGCCTTAAACTTATTCAGCAGATATGCAAGATTCCGCAGATCATGAAACTCTATTTTCGGAAGAATTTTATAGCGGCTGACGAGTAATATTGCGTAAAAATTAGTATCGTAAGCGAGAAGTACGCTGGGCGATAAATTGAAAAGAGACAAGAAATGACAACTGGATCTTTCGTTTGATGCTATTACTACTATCAGGCCGTACCGTGAGAGTGTCGGTACCGCCGTTATAACGGCAAGTTTATAACGAAGAGGAAAAGAGGAGTAGGTGAGAAGGCTGTGTCAGAACGGTAAAGTGGTGTCACGGGTTAAATGAACTGAGGCCCTTTGGGCTCAGCCTATGGTGTGGCCCACAACCCGATTCATATTGGGTGGGGCAATGTTTGTGGGTCGTGTCAGATTCTATGGTCCACTTCTGTAGACGTCACATTCATCCATTTCTCAATCATTTATACCATGCCTCACGTTTTTTTTTTTTCACTTTGAAGTAAAATAATACTGTAAGTTTTATTTTTTGACTTTGGAAATAAAAATATCAGACATATTCCTTTTAATATTCATTGTACAATTCATCAGGAAACCTTTTTATGTTTATTTTCCTGTTTTGATCTCTTAATAATTTCAGGAGCCGAAATAGTATGCAATGCAGACCAAGCACAATAGTAACATTTTTTAAAGTTTTGTAACAAATTGACTTCAAATGGGATGTGGCATGCTTTCAATTTTTGCTTTTGTTGTGTCACCTAATTTATATTTTTAATATTTTGGAATGTCAAATTGAGCATTAAAAAATAAGTGAAGTCATGAATAGTTGAGGATTAAAATATAGAAAAAGAAAGGATATTAGCATAATTGATATCCTACACCTAAGAGGTCCACGATATATAAATAATCAAATGATTAGCAAAATACTTTAATTCCTATCTGATTAAGATTGATAGAATTGCATCTAGCATCTTAATCTTAAACATACTATTCTTTATTCTTAAATGAGAAATTCTAGAATGATAGCTGTGATCGATAAATTTACCAATTCTATAAAATGCAGGGAAAATCAAAGAAGCATGTTGTCAAACAGATAATTTCACGCACCAATCACGCGAAAGTATAATAGCTGTCTTCGTCAAATATGTTTACTTTGATTCGTTGGCTTCTTAAATTCTTGGTACGGGTTAATTTAGCTGCTTGGACCACGGTTTCCTTAAGGTAAATATTTATTTGTATCGAGTTTTTTACATCAAACTGAATGATTGAGTTTATAAATTAAAGTAAAAATATATTTCAGTTAATTATGATTGAGAGTTAAAAAGTGTATATACAAATAGGGGTGTTCATGGTTCGGTTTGGATCGTTTTTTTCCTAAAAAAGAAACCAAACCAAGTAAGTCGGTTTTTCAAATATTAGAACCAAACCAAACTAATTAAGTCGGTTTTTTCTCGATTCGATTTATGTCGGTTTTTTGATTTTTTTGTTATTTGTCGGTTTTTTCTTAAATATAAGACATACACTACCAAACACACATTTCGGCAACCACATTTTCAACGTAATACTATCAAATCAATTTCCCTTTGAGAAATCTATTATTTACCAAGATATATTGATGATAATTGAATCAAATAGTGATGAATAATTTAAGGACTCAATTAAAAATATATTATTTTTAACATGAAATAGATTCTTACACTTAACAAAAGTAAACTACCAATTAAACTAGAATGTAAAGGTAAAGAACTGTACTAAAAGTGCAAACGATTAATATTTACTATAAAAAAATTAAAACTTTGTATAAAAATATACATATATAGGTGTAGTAATAAATTTAAAATAGCTACTCTTATATTTGGTTTGGTCCAATTTTTTAATTAAAACCAAATCAAATTTAATCGGTTTTAAATTTCAAAACCAAACCAAAAAGCATTTTTTTTTTGGTCGGTTTAGTTTGGGTTTTTGGATTTTCATGAACAACCCTGTATACAAACGTAACTCTTACGTTCATTTACATCGTCAAATTTCTCTAAATTTGGGAAATTTCATTTTCACTTTTCTCTTTCAACAGATAAGCAAACGAAGGCACACGATTTCGTCCTTCTAAATAAGCCTACAAAAAGAGAAACCTTATAGGCCACTTTAATTTTTAACAACCACTACATCCTATACCATGTTTGTTTCATAGAAGCTGAAAGGTAATAATTTTATAATTAAAAGTGAATTAGTAGTTTAAATCAATTAGCAGATACTCACCAAAAGAAGAATCGACTATCTTTTACACCATGAATGAGATCGTGCTAATGTATATTCTAATCTATTGCTACCGTCTATTCCTCCATCTAGTAGGGGTGTACAAAAAAAATCGATAAACCGCACCAAACCGGTAATTCGAGTCAAACCGGAAAAAAAAACTCGATCATGAGTTGGTTTGACTTGGTTTGGTGTTGGAAAAAATAACCCGACCATAACTGGTTTGGTCTAGTTTTAACTAAAAAAAGTCAAACCGAAACCAAACCAACCCGATATTACATTTATTCAATTTTTACAAATATTTTATACATATAAATATTTATTTTTAATACAATTCATAAATATTTCTTAAACTTTTT
>MU670918.1:4884-17122 GCA_026770625.1 Nicotiana glauca | reverse complement strand
TTTTAGATTATGTTAATATTTATTATGGTTTATTACTTAGTAATATTTTCTTTATGAATTTTAGTATTTTTGTTATTGAATATTTTAGTACAATGTTATGACACACCTCATATTATTGTATTATTTTCTTGAAAAATACATTATATAGTTGTATCCTTGTAAGATTACAGAAGTATGTGGAGCGCAAGTTATATATTTGTGCTATGAAGATTTATCGGAAAAAAACTCGAAAACTCGAAACAACCCGAAAAATCCGAGAAAACCCGAGATTGAAAAACTCGATTTCATTTGTTTGGTTTGGTTTATAGATTTAAAAATCCGACACTATTGGTTTGGTTTGGTAATTGAAAAATTCGACCCAACCCAACCTATGTACACCCCTACCATCTAGTATATAAAAACTTTTCCCCTTGTGAGAGTTGAATCACATATTACTTCAATCCTAATCATTTGACCAGGGGCGGATATAGCCCAATAACACATGGTTCAATTCAACCTATAATTTTGACGTAGAATATGAATTTATGTGCAAAAGATTATTTAAATTGCAATAAATTAGAGGTATGAATCCATAACTTTAAGGATATAATGAGTGTTGGGTTCATATCCATACTGTCCACCCAAAGGCTCAATGGCCAAATTCTATTCTCTTTTGGTTTCCATTCCTATTCGGAATTGGATTCGGTGTTTGTTTCTATTTAGAGTTGATTTTGGCTTTAAGGGAAAGCACCACTCATAATCTATAAATAGGACAACCTTGAAGAATTATTCTAGGCTCATTGATACAAGTCTTCGAAAGAATTAAGTACATAAGAGTGGTTTTTGAAGGAGCTTTCATCAAGAGAGAAGAAAGAAGAAAAGTATTTATTTTCCTGCAGATTTTTATTTCGACCAGCCAACTTCAAATCACGTTTTGGATTCGTTAACCGTTGGATCGGGCTGAAAGTTTGATATAGTGTTTGAAACATCTTGATGTTTGATTTGAGCGGTGAATATCGGATTTGGAAGCTCGTAGCATCTGATTTCGAGCCTCGAAAAACAGCTTCATTTTTGTGGATTATCTCCTCTTTCTTCAATTGATTTGTTGTTGCTCTTGTTGCTATTTGTTGCTCCGTATTTGACACTTGTTGTGTAGCCAATTTGGAGAACTTTTATAACTCTCTTATTGTTATAGTAGAGTTTTTTGGATCTTTGTGGTCCTGTGGTTTTTACCTTCGATTTGAAGGGTTTTCCACGTTAAAATTTGGTGTTCTTTACTTTCTTTATTTTCGGATTTGCCTATTCCGCGATATAACAATGAGTTCAGTACCAGTAATCTTAGATGTTGAACCCATAAAGTTTAAATCTTGGATTCGCCTATAATCATGTCAATTGTCATCATTAAACTGAATTAGACCATTAATAGAGACAATGCACAATTTCTTCCTTATTTCAATTTGAAAGGTTCTAGTACTATATATGGGTCATCATCCTATATATTATAGGATTAGTTACCTCCTATAGCAAAGGTTGATACCTTATTTATTTTAAAATAAATATCCTTTAAAAAAAATTATATTACATAGCTACCTTTTGATTTTTTATAGCCAAATATCTATTTATGGTCACCTCCAACCCTTAAGCCATAAAATAAGCTTTGTATTATTTTCTCTCTTATATTCCCTCAAATTTCTCCTATCCCCTACCCATATCTATTCTCCTTCCCTCTCTCTACTTCCCGATCTCATATCCTCTCCTTCTTGAAATATTTCAATTGTGTTTTAAGATCCACTCTCTACAAGAAAATACGAAATTAGTACGATTTTAGCTGAAAAGTTCAGATCTTTATCTAATAAGCAAATCGGAAGCAATTTGTCAATGATATAAATGTTAACAAAATATTAGAAAGCAAAGTTGATTTTGAAAGTGTAAATTTTGTAGAGTGAATGGAAAGGGCCCATTTCTGAAAAATATATATGGTTTGATTGGAACAGGACTTGTGGAAGACAGAGGCCATTTTATTTATCTGCTTTTGCCAGAAGTATAAACATTCCAGGTATGATAGGAATTATGGTCATCTATCCTTCCAAATTCTATCATCTTTCTCTGAAATTTCTTAGGGATCAACTTTTCTGTTATTTATTTTTTTCTTTTTTAGGAGAAAAAAACACTATTCGCTCCTTCGTCCATCCTAGAAAAATGCAAAATAATTGGTTGTGGAATATGAAGGTCAACACATCTGTTCTCGTACGAAATTAGATATTACAGCAATAACTATTACTGTTATGCCTAATTTCAAATAAGTTGGAGTTAACTAAGGCAATCGGAGGCAACGGTGACGGCGAGCAAGGACTGGATTTGATGCTGCTTCAACGAGATGATATTAGGGTTGTTCTTAAACAAAGACGATGGAGTTGGGGGCAGAGCATCTTGAATTTTCTGTTAATATATTTCAATATATCTCACAATATTTCATCGTATTCATTGTCTTTTTTTAGTTATATTTTAATGTATCTCGCTACATTCGATGTATTTCATTGTCTTTTTTTTATTGTATATTCAATGTATCCTACTGTATTCTATATATTTTATTGTATTCATTGTCTCGCTATATTTCATGAATGTATTCATATGTTAGTTTTTAATTAATATAATTTATGTATTCAGATGTATTATATAATTTCTCTGAAGATTGCTATGTTTTTAGGATATTTTTCGGTTGAGAATCTTTATTTATAACCGGAAATACAAAATTTGTGTATTATAATTGAGTTTGTTTAGTTATATTAGGAGTCTACTATGTTAATTGATTCACTTTCCATTTAAAAATAGTGTAATCCCATATTTCACGCTGTGAATACAGTGGAATACAATAATCGGTCCAGCTATCATCCTATGTTTCACGCCATGAATACAGTCGAATACACTCGAATATAAAATCTGTCTAGCTATAATCCCCTATTTCACGCCTAGAAATGTTATTTTATTCATGAATACAATAGCTTAAATACATCGAATACACTCTAAAAAACCAGAAAACATAGCTACAGGAAGTAATATAGTAAATGGTAGCTACAACTAGCTAATAACCATTAAAACGTAGTGGTTTCTGAAAGTTTCTCTATATTATATATCATTTATTGTTATGGCAATAAATATAATACAAACTTGTTATATGGATACATTGTTATACTATTGAATTTAGACAATGATTTGTCTACACTTCACATCATACATTGTTGATCACGCCCAACTATGCCTTATAAAAGACAAAGCAATCGTTGCAAATATAATTCGATTTTCAAGTCCGGAGTCGAATCCTCAGGAAACTAAACTATCTACTATAACTATTGGTGATGCTATTACAAGCTCAAAAAATTTCCGAATGCAAGATTTTTATCAATAAATATTGGATTTTTGTTTAACTAAATCAAAATGATATTAAAACTAATAATCTTCTAAATCAAAGATAATTTAATGGTAAACAGATCTAGGGTATTGATTCCCCCAAGTGCTAGTTTATGTCTTAACCCTTTTGCTATAATCTCGCCGTAATACTCTATGAGGATTATGAGCTGTGGGTTATCGCAATTATCTGTCGATCAACTACGATAATTTTACTAGAGCATTTTCTCGAACTGTTCTAGCTAATAACTTATGCAGCTCTGAATTATCCCACCAAAGTTTCGATATCTCTAACCCCACTTTTAAGTTCAAGTAATGAATCTC
Organism: Nicotiana glauca; assembly: GCA_026770625.1. Lineage (NCBI taxonomy): Eukaryota > Viridiplantae > Streptophyta > Magnoliopsida > Solanales > Solanaceae > Nicotiana > Nicotiana glauca. The sequence goes on along the minus strand of MU670918.1, from coordinate 13,414 downwards.
TTCAATTACCCAAAAAGTAGTGTTGTTCAGCAACAGTCTAACCTAGTATTCTTTCTCAAGTAACACAAGGCAATTAGACACGATTAATCAAGGTCCCATTCAATTAATCATCATACAAAACATAGTTGAACAATCATATAATAAACCTCGCTCGATTATAAAAAAACGAGTCAAAACTTCATCTAACAATTAGTTCCATCAATCCTAGATTAAATGTTTAACTACTCATAGTAAAGCAAGATAAAAATACAAAAGTATTCATAATGTGCAATTGAAATAATAAAGAGAAGATAGAAAAACTCTAATGGTTGGTTGCTCTTCTCACACTTGTTCTTGCCTCCCAATCAGTCTAAAAACAAGATTAACCTTCATAATATCCCTTTGGGCGAGCTCGACCTCTTATAGGTTAAGTAGAATTACACCCGAAATTTCAAGTTTACCCCTGACTTATATTTTTACGAACTGGACTAGCGCGGTCCCGCTAGTGGGTGCGCTACTGACCGCGCATATGGCATAACATTCTGCCTCGAATTCCTAGGCTAGCGCCGTCGAGCTAGTGGGCGCGCTAGTCTGGGTCATTATTTCAGCCTTTCTTTCTCTCTTCTTTCAACGTACTCAGCTCCGAGGGGCTTCACTTGATTCAATTTAGCTCCAAACACAGTTCTAAGTCCTCATACGCAAAACTCGCTCTTGCACAACATGAAATTCACAATTAGAGTCATTTTATAATCATTTAACTATCCTATAACATTGAAACATAGTCAAGCTGGGGCATAAACAGTCGCCAAATTACATGAATCTAGCCTATTATCAACACCCCACACTTAAATCATTGCTAGTCCTCGAGCAATCCACCACACTGTGTAAAGGTTCCTTCACTAAGCCTTTTCCCCTAACGTATCACACCAAGAACAAATCACCAAGTTACGCCTAGTAGTGAACGATCTTTGCCTCAAAAGTTGACTCTCACGTGCCGTGCAATATTCGTACTTACTCAAATTACTCTATATAGAAGTCAAGATTTACCTTTCCTTCGTGAATCACATGCCCTCACATCACAAAAGAGAGTAGTTCCACAAATAATAATATTAAAAACAAGTAGGAACCTAGACAGACAAAATTCGCTCACTCTCAAAAAGAACATTCACATGCCACAAAGATGCACCATAGGCTTCTCCATAGTGTACTACTCTACTAATCGAGCTCATTCAGTCTAAGATCAATTAGGACTTCATTTGGTTGTAATGTAGGCTAAGGGACGGGCAGGATATATTTGGATATAGTGACTAACCTCTCTAAGCACTTTAATACAATCACATTAACCTTCAAAATCATACTTATGTCAACCAGACATTCCACCACATTTTTATTTCGGAAAAGGGTCTGATATATCCTTGTACTATGGTAAATTGTTTAAAATTGTCCCTCGTTATACTATTTGGCCATAAAAGTCCCTACCGTCCAACTATCCTAATAAATTTGCCATTACTTTGACGGAAGTGCCACGTGGCCAGATTTAAAAAGAGGCAAGGATGGATGCCACGTGGCACTTCCGTCAAAGTAAGGGAAGATTTGTTAGGATAGTTGGACGGTAGGGACTTTTATGACCCAATAGTATAACGGGGGACAATTTTAAATAATTTACTATAGTACAAGGATATATTAGACCCTTTTCCGTTTTTATTTATAACATCCCACTCCATTAGTGCAATTGTATCAAGTCACCACTTATCAACTACTACATTTACTCATTCTCTTTTTTCTTTTTCCCTTTTTTTTTTCTTCTTCTTTTTAAGTGGTGCTTATTCTTTAACTTTTTCAAAAACTGCACCTTTCCTCTATTTCTTCGGTTCCACTTAAAAACCAAACCACCACCCCACACTTTATATTTTTCCTATTTCAATACCATTCAAGTGCTTGTGGGAGGTAAAGGGGTTCAAACAGATGGCCATTCAAATAATTGGGTAAGGTTCACAATGTGGTTGTCAAAGAAACAAGCTTATAGGCTCAACGGGATTGACTACGATGTATTACATTTAGGTGGTTCTACTTAATATATATGGCTTAACAAATAAATGTCTATATCACTTCTAAGATCGAATAAAGCTATTATTTTGCTTTGCAAACACACGGGGCAAGTTCTAGGCATCAACTGTAGAGCATGAAATATAGTACAACTCACACACACATGGCACATGACTCACTCCAGATTGGCTTATCAAGCCACTCTCGTTTGAGTATTCAAGTCAGTTACAAACATACAATTTAATGCACTTTAGCAAGAATCAACCACTGAGACTAAGCGTTACACTCTAGCGTCTACTGTGTTCAGGTGTATTAATGCCAATGTTTTCTCTTTCTATTTCAGCCCGTAGCCCATCAATACTAACTAAAAACTAAAAACAATATAAACAAAAACTAACTACACCCAGTTCAAGATAAACCCTTGGAAAAGAACGGTGGCCCAAAAAAAATCAAGGGGAAGTTACTACAATACCTAAACAAAACAAAAATCATTTTGGTATTTTCTTTAGACCTACTTCCCTCAAGAAAAATATCTAAAAGATCCGTCATCAGGAAGAGTCCCCATATTGCTTTTTGTTTCTAGCCTATTTTTTTTTTTTGATTTTACGTCGACTTAGACCCTCAAGAACCCCGACACAAGAGATCCGTCATCGGGACAAGTCAAGTTACCTACTTTAAACTTACCTAATTTATTGTTACTCAAAACACCAAAAACAATCAAGAAGAAACAAAGAAACATCAAACAGTTAAATTGTTACATATACATACATACATTGAAGTATCCCCCACCCCACACTTAAAAGGAAGACATGTCCTCATGGCATACAAAATAAAGAACAATGAGGTAAAGGAACTTCCCCGAACTATCACTCTTGATCGGAGACCGTGTCTGGGTTCAAATTGCAAGCACAACCCAGAGCTCTCAGCCAGCCCAATATTTTCTTCTCCGATTTCACCTGCTAGGCAGCCACCGCTTCAACACGTGTACCCAAGTCAGCGATCAAGGTACGCAATCCAGCCACCTCTTGCTCCAATTCTGTGAACCGGGTAAGCCAAGCAGCTCCAGATGGTGCTGCAGTCCCAGATGGCGCTGCAGCTGCTGCAATTTGCTCATGGGCCTGTGGCTCGGTCCCCACATCCTCCTGCTCAGCCTCCTCATTCTCTGAGTCATCAGATTCACCATTATCATCACCACTTGCTACCACCGGCTCCTTACCAGTAGTGACATTGTCTGCTCGGAACTTGTGGTTTTTTGGCACTCTCCCATCCACATCCAAATTTTCCGGCACCAGAGCTGCCTGGAAAAGCTTAGTAACCAAAGAAGGGAAGAAGAACCCATACCTTTTTACTAGACAATAGGTGAACATTTCCTCATGAATCACTTTGGCCACATCAAAGTTGTGACCATTAATAAAGCACCAAATCAGAGCCGCACGAGGACCATTCACCTCCGTAGTGTTGGAAGATGGGATCAAGCGGTTGTTGATAACATACAACCAACACTTCCCTTTAAAGGTTAGTGCCGAGGAGTGAAACTTCCGACCATACTTCATCCATACAATTTCCTTTCCGGGTATGTAGATAGTTTCAAAAAACATCGCCCACTGCATGTGTGATCTACCATACCCCTCATAATAGTCATCATAAGGTTCCACAGCAAGGGGAAGCTGGTACACCGTCCGTATAGCCTCAACAGAGGAATCTACTGCCTTTTACGCATAGTTACTATGCCATTCACATATTCTTTCACATTGGCGTAAAACTCTCGGACAACCATCACATTCCCCTCGCCCCACTCGTCAATGAAGGTTTGTAACCCCTGCCTTACCAGCTCAGTATACATATGAGGGCAGCCCAGCTAGACCGACCCTATATCTATGCCCCTTTTCGGTATCAGCTTTTTAGAGGCCTTATCCGTAAAGCGATCTTGAGCATTTGCAGATATGAACCTGTTGGCATAAAAAAGATGAGCAGGAGCTGACCCACGTGCCCTGAACGATCCACCTTGATTGCTAGAAGAGGTACCTATGGTGCGGCGTTACCTAGATGGAGCCATAATACCTGAAAAAAGGAATAACACTAGCACAACCCAAAAAAATTGTGATGCAATGCGGTTACTCAGACTTCACGCGTACAATTGGTCACAATTACTCAATTATAGTCACTGAGGCATTTAAACAAACACCTTGTGGGCAGTATAGACTCACACCCTATTTCAAACATGTTACAACCCCCAAACCACTACAATGTCCCCAAAATCACATACTAATTCAAGCTACACTCCACCAATCTTGCCACCCACAATCGCTACAACATATGCTACAAATTTCTACTAAGAAAAGAAAAGAAAAAAAAACAACTATATAAATACAAAAATTTTAAAAAAAATTAAAATTCTGAAAGAAAAAAAAGCAAAAAATTGGCAAAAAGAACTCATACCTGTAGTGAGAGACTGTGGGGAGAAGAGAAGAATAATAGGGGAGAGCATGGCTTAAGACTTGGGGAAGTTGTGTTGGGAATTTGAAGAAGAGGGGAGTTGAAGAAGATGGAATTTTTTAAGAAGAAGGGGGTTAGGGTTGGGGGGTCGTTTGATTTGCTTTGAGCGTATGGGGTATCTGGGATTGAAGAGGGGGGAGTAAAGGTGATTTAGACTTAATTAAAAATTAAAATAAAGAAAAAAACAAAACTAATATTAAGATAAAGGGAAAAAACGTCATATGGGAGGGACTAGCATGGTCGTAGCGCAATACGAGCGCAGCCGCGCTAGTCCAGGCATAACACTTGGCCATATGCGCGGTCGTGCTTCTAGAGCGATCACATGCGCGGTCGTGCTTCTAACGCGATCACATGCGCGGTCTGTAGCACGATCGTGCTAGTGTTTTGGATTTGAGGCAGAACACTTGCCCATATACACGGCCTGTAGCGCGGCGGGTAGCACGAGCGCGTTCCTGGGCACGAAATTTTTTCTTTTTTCACCTGTTCTTTCCGCTTTCGATGGACTTGGAACCTGCCCAAGCTCCCCTGTATTGGTTAGTACTTCCCAAACTCAAAATGAACAACTACTACTATCATTGGGTTGCCTCCCAACCAGCAGCTTAGTTAATGTCGTGGCACGACGATTACAACAAATCAATGGGTTGCCTCCCATGCAACACCTGATTTAACATCGCGGCATGACACATGCTTTGATCATTATTCCTCATTCACGTATTGGGGCTCTTCCAAAGTTATTTTTCTCTATTCCCTTTTTCTTCGACCATTCCAAGGTAATGTTTCAACCTTTGACCATTCAGTATGAACTTATTTGTCCCATCTTCTGATTCAATTTCTACAACTCCACTTAAGAACTTTTCCACCACCCTGAAGGTCCTGACCATCGGGACTTCAACTTACTTGGAAACAATCTCAACTCAAGTTATAACAGCACTAGATCTCCGGATTTGAAGTTTCGATCCAAGATGTGCTTATCATGCATTAGTTTCATGCTTTCTTTGTATAATCTAGCACTCTCAAATGCCTGGAACCTGAATTTTTCGAGCTCATGTAACCCAATGACTCTGCTGGTGCCTGCTGTCTCTATATCCAAATTCAACTGCCGCAATACCCAAAGTGCTTTATATTCGAGCTCTACTGGAAGGTGGCATGCCTTTCCAAACACCAACTTGTACAGTGGCATACCAATTGGAGTTTTGAATGCTATGAGGTACACCCACAATGCATCATCCAGCTTCTTCGCCCAATCGGTCCTTGTTGCATTCGCTATTTTTGTATGGACACTTTTAATTTCCTATTTGACACTTCAACTTGCCTGCTCGATTGTGGGTGATAAGGGGTGGTCACCTTATGACAAACTCAATACTTTTCCAACAGCCGTGCAAATGCTCTATTGCAAAAATGGGTTCCACCATCACTGATTATAGCTCTCGGGGTGCTAAAACGTGTGAAGATGTTTTTTTATAGAAAGCATGTTATCCCTTTTGCATCATTGGTTGCGAGAGACATCGCTTCGACCCACTTAGAGATATAGTGAACCGCTACCAATATATATTTGTTACCATACGAGCTGACAAACAGCCCCATAAAGTCGATCCCCCATATGTCAAAAACCTCCACCTCTTGAATTGTGGTCATTGGCATCTCGTGACGTCGAGATATGTTGCCTGTCCTTTGGCATTTATCGCAACTTTTGACCCAGGCATGGGCATCCTTGAACAGAGTTGGCCAATACAAACCCGATTCCAACACCTTAGCTGTTGTCCGAATTCCTCCAAAGTGTCCACCATATAATGAAGCATGGCAAGCCTGCAAAATAGAATATTGATCTTTCTCGGGGATACACCTCGGATCATGTTATCTACACATATTTTAAATAGTAGAGGTTCATCCCAATAATAAGACCGACAATCGCGAAAGAACTTTTTCTTTTGAATTGAAGGGAGTTCATAAGGTACAATATCGCTTGCTAAATAATTAGCAATATCAGCATACACAACGTCTCCTGCATTATCACTGCTAGTAACTGTCCATCCAGGAATGTCTCTGTTATATCCTCAACCTCTACCTTCCTTTTAGCTCCTTTCAACCTTGAGAGGTGGTCAGCTGCTTGGTTCTCTGTCCCTTTTCTGTCACGGATCTCCAAATCGAATTCTTGTAGCAAAAGAACCCAGCGAATCAAGCATGGCTTTGACTCCTTCTTTTCTAACAAGTGCCTAATTGCTTTATGGTCAGTATAAACAATGACTTCTAAACCAATCAAGTATGACCTGAATTTTTTGAATGCAAAAATGATAGCCAACATCTCTTTTTTCGTCACGGTATAATTTAGTTGTGCACCGCTTAGCGTTTTGCTTGCATAGTAAATTGGGTGCATCAGTTTATCCATTCACTGCCCCAAGACTGATCTTATAGCATAATCATTTGCGTCGCACATGAGCTCAAACAGTTGCTTCCAATTGGGTGCAACAATGATGGGTGCAGTCACCAATCTCTTCTTCTGCTCCTCAAATGCCAACCTGCAATTATTAGAAAACACAAAGGGGTGATCCTTTTCAAGGAGTTTACATAAAGGCTTAGCAATCTTAGAGAAATCTTTTGTGAAGCGCCTGTAGAACCCGGCGTACCCAAGGAAACTTCTCACTGCCTTGACTGAAGTAGGCACTGGCAACTTCTCAATCACGTCAACCTTAGCATGGTCAACCTTAATTCCTTTACTAGACACCCAATGCCCCAAGACTATCCCTTCTTGTACCATAAAATGGCACTTTTCCCAATTCAGCACTAAATTTGTCTCCACACATCTTTTGAGCTCTCTTCTTAAATTGTGAAGACAATCCTCGAATGAATCCCCTACCACGGATAAATAATACATAAATACCTCCACACTGTCTTTAACCATGTCCGTAAAAATGGCGAACATACACCTTTGGAATGTAGCCGGTGCATTACAAAGCCCAAAAGGCATTATCTGAAAGGCAAAAGTGCCATACGGACCGGTGAAAGATGTTTTCTCTCTGTCTTCAGGGGCTATTGAGATATGATTGTACCCCGAATATCCATCCAAGAAACAAAAGTGAGATCGCCCAGCCAACCTGTCCAACATTTGGTCAATGAATGGCAAGGGAAAATGGTCCTTCCGAGTGGCTGTGTTCAATTTTCGGTAATCCCATGCAAATCCTCCATCCCGTGACTGTACGAGTCGAGATCAACTCGTTATTCTTATTTTGTATGACCGTCGTTCCTCCTTTTTTGGCACACACTGAAAAGGGATGACCAAATTGCTATTACAGATTGGGAAGATGATGCCTGCATCTAATCTTTTGATCACTTCCTTCTTCACCACCTATGAGCACGTGATTTTTGCCCTAAGTGAATTATTCCCAAAAATTCAAACAAAAGGATTTTTCTCTATTTGTATAATTTTGGTGAATTTTTGTGTTATCTTCCATTAAATGTTTGCATTTTATTTGTGCATATTAATTCATATGAAAATACAAAAAAAAAACATTTGGTATTTACATTTAAGATTTAATTTCATATTTTTGGGATTAATTAGTAGCCAAGTTTGTTTTAGAACAAAATACAAAAAGTAACACCAATAGTCCATTTTACATTTTTGTTAATTGTTGAATTTTGTCATATAATAATTTTAGGAATTAATTAGTTTAACTTTGAATTTTGTTAGGTCTTTATTTTAATTTTTTTTTTGTATTTTTATAAAATCAGGAAAATACAAAATAAAAACAAAAAGTGAATAAAAAAAAAGAAGTGAAAACAATAAAAATAAAAAGGGGGCTACTTTGTTAAAGTCTACGAAGTGGGCTGATATTTTAGCCCAATTTGAATTACCCAGTCCAAGGTGACCCCGTCCAGTCCCAGCCCAACTCGTCCCTGACTCGGTCCATTTATTTACCAAACGATGCCGTTTTGCCTTCAGTGAATCTGGGTCATCGAGGTTATTCAGATCGACGGTTGAGAACTGGGGTTCACGTGATATAAAAATGTCGGA